>JAURVB010008147.1:0-120071 GCA_033002965.1 Piper betle | reverse complement strand
TTCATTATGACCTCTTGAATCAATAGCAGTTTTCGTTCTGATATCCCATTGTCCAAATTTAGGCTTTGGAAAACTCTTTTTAGATTCAGAAGACCGAAACCTAAGGTAGTCAAGACTCTAGTTTCGCCATAAGACTTTCTCTTATGGCTAAGTACACTTTCCGCTATCTAGTTTATTTACTCGATGATTTGATATGAAATCAATAAAGTCCAACATCAACAAGTAGTATTATATGTGCTATATATATATCTCGCTACCTCCTCCTGTAGTTTCGATTCTGCCGTACATTGTGCTCTCTACCATGGACAAGTATATGTGTATTTATTTTCAAATTAATGCCAGGTAAATAAAATATAAAATTGCCAATAAAATTGATAGATTGAACTACATGTGTTGCCTTTCTGGTTACAAACACTAATAATTTGCATAGTACTACACGTTTATTCCTTGATAACATTTTGTGAGGAAGGATGGACCAAATGGAAGGGGAGGAGGCATCCAAGAAAGTCAAGGTATTTATCTATATCCTAGGCAAGATATTGAGCTAAATGCAACATATAACATATAAATATTAAATTTATACATAAATTCTTATTGATTGAATAATGTAATAGACACTAATAATTTAATATCTTACATATAATTTAATATTTTATAAAATTTTTTATCAATAATTTTTTTTATTTGATTTTGTTTCGATTTGGCTCTGAACCATAAACTCAAACATGTCATGAAAGCCAGCGGTTAGAAAAAATAAACCATGCGCAAAATCAAATCTAATTTAAACCGGGTTAGGCTCACCTTAGTTGTATCAAATCTTTGTTAGTAAAAGGCTGTTAAAATCTGAGACCTAATTAGAAGCAAGCATTTAAGTGGTCAAAATATAAAAATAAATAAATAAATAAATCAAATTATTATAATTTATATATTATATCTTTAAAATGAAGTACTATTTCTAATATAATGGCGCATAAATTTTAAACATATTGCAATTGTTGGCATTCTATCAAGCCAGCAATTACTACACAACATATGTAGACCTGTGGTTAATAAAGAGAGGAGGCTGTTGTAAAATTATTTCATTTTACCGCATGTATTTATATATTTGTTTATTTTTAAAAACCCATTTATGTGTCATGATTCACGAGTGACCACTAAATGTACTTTCTCCCATGCTTATTACATTTACATGCAGGAATATTTATATTTAAAGAGAGATGGAATTCTACTTACGTTGTAATGATGTGCATATTTTAATATGAAAATAATATTTATTTTCTTACTTTGTGAGTCTTAATTTTGTAAATTTTTAATATTCAAAGATCTATTATAAAATTCAAAATAATATTTAAAAATTTATTGAGATTTGATATAATACTCTATAGCATATTATGAGTAGGCCACCTCCGGGCAAAATAAGGGCAGAAATAAAAAGAGAGATAAATGTTGATGTCCAATATCCGAACTTAGTCCTCAAAATAAAATGCGGTTGCTTTAAATAAAAAAGGAAATACGGTAAATGCATATAAAAAAGAAAAGAAAAAAGCACATAGCTTCTTCATTGTGTCCTTCAAAACAAAAAATAAAAAATGTGATATGGATGAGCTAAAATCATACACAAGGGTCACACCACCTCAGTTATTTTGCCAACAAGAACATCGTTTGATTTGGTAACGATTCAATTCCTAATAAATTCAACGACCCACCTCAATTATATTGCGAACAAGAATATTGTACGATTTGGTAATAATTTAATTCCTAATAAATTCAGTGTCCCACCTCAATTATATTGCTAAGTAAGATTTGGTGATGATTCAATTCCTAATAAATCCACTGTCCCACCTCAATTATATTTCCAACAAGAATATTGTACGATTTGCTAACGATTCAATTCCTAATAAATCCAGTGTCCCACTCTTATCCTTTTATATTTGTTCTCTTCTTTCTTTCCCGCCCCGGCTTCATTTTATCAAGTGGTTTTTATCGTAATGGGAGAAATTGGAATCGGAATCGATTTGAAAGGAAGTCACTTAATCGGTCTAAATTGGTCGAAAATCGGTTTAGTTGAATCAGTCTAAATTGATCATATATAATAATTTGACAGCTCATAACATAAATATATAAAAGTTAAGTATTTATGACATTTTGATATTATTATGTGTATTATATTTTATGATATTTTTTTATATTTTTGGAATTTTTTTAATTATTTAAAATTAATTATTATTTTTAACTCGAATCAGAGAAGAGTCAACTTTTAATTATGAGAATGTCCCTGACATGCCCCGCTCCTTCTTTCCCCCATTCACTCCACCCGCCATTGTTGCGCTCCGGCTGCCACCCCCCCCCCCCCCACCCCCGGCTATGCCCCCCGCCCCACCCAACCTCAAGGAGCCCCGCCCTGTCCACCCCCACCCCCCACACCCCGTCACCCTGCCACTCACCCTCGCCGCCTCGTCCTTCCCCAGCCTCGACCCCGATCGTCGTCTGAAATCCGCCAATTTGAGCCGATTCCAAAATCGGTTCGAATCGGTCAGAATCGAACCGATTCTTATTAAAGTCGATTTACCCGTTAAATCAAATTGAAAACCTTCCGATCCAATTTAAATTAGCCCGTTCCTAGAAGATTGTGCAGATTTCTTAGTCTATGATTTTTAGCTGCATCACAGTTGGGGACACCAAGCACATTCTGCACCCGTCGGCACTCGCCACATGGCAAATGTAGCCGAATGTTTCTTAAAAACGTTATTAATAATTCTAGCGCATTGAGTCAGTTACTTCTCATAATAACTACTGATAAAATCAATATAATTATCAATTTCATCGATAAAAAACATCATTAGCTATACGCCCTATGTGCTTACATGCGACTGGTGCATCTAGGAACACCAACGGGCGTACATACAAATATTTCACACATCATATCATTCATAGCGGACATGTACTATCATACCCTATGTTTACCATCGTCCTCTCTGTGCAACCTGATCTTGATTCCAAAGAGAGTCGAGCTGTTGCGGAGAGAGTAGTAAGATCGATTAGATTAGAAATGGCGGAAACTGCTGTGGCCGTTCTCATTGATCAGCTCGCGCCTCTGATCGCCAACGAAGTGAAATTATTGGGCGGAGTGAGGGAGGAGATGGCCGAGATCAGGAGAACGTTGGAGAGCATAAAGGGCCTCCTCAAAGACGCGGATAGAAGGCAGCAGAGCGAGGAAAGAGTAAAAGTATGGGTCAAACAAGTGAGGGAAGTTGCCTATGATATCGAGAATGTGATCGACGAGTTCCTCTTACGCATGGGCAGACCTCATGGCCGGCAAGGCTGCGCCGGCTTCCTCCGGAGGTGCACCAGCTTGTTACGGCACCTCATGGCCAGGCATAGGATTGGAAGCGAAATTCAGAGCATCAAAGGCCGGCTACTAGAGCATTTCAGAACGAAGAAGCGAGTTCTCCTTGGTCTTGTCCACTGCTGAAGATGCTCCCTCGTCCAACTCGAGAGTCCATGACCCAAGATTGACTGCGCCTCTTTTGCTCGAGGAGTCTGAAATCGTGGGCATTCACAAGCCGAGGGATGATTTGAATAAGCTACTGCTTACCGACAGTCCCAAGCCGATGGTGGTGTCGGTGCTGGGAATGGGCGGTCTGGGCAAGACGACTCTGGTTCGAAGAGTATACCAGAACGAGGAGGTGAGGAAGATCTTCAACAGCTTTGCTTGGGTCACCGTGTCTCAATCATTTTCCCCTGAGGAACTCTTGAAGGGCATGCTCAAAGAATTCGTCAAAACCAAGGAAGGATCAAGCGGCGACGAGATCAACAACATGAGCTATGTCCAGCTGGTTGAGTCAGTAAGGAGCCATCTCCATGACAAGAGGTACGTTGTTGTGTTGGACGATGTTTGGAATATAAGTGCTTGGGAAAACATGGAACCTGCATTGCCTAAAAATGAACTCAAGAGTAGAATCATAGTGACAACCCGCGAACAAAAGGTTGCCTCTTATTGCTCAAAATCCTCTGAATTTGTTTACAAGTTGAAGCCTCTCCCTGAAACGGAGGCCTGGACACTTTTCTGCCGAAAAGTGTTCAACAGCAATGTATGCCCTCCAGAGTTAAAAGAATCCTCTGAAAGGATTCTTGAAATTTGTGGGGGTTGCCACTGGCTGTTGTCACAATTGGAGGCCTTCTTTTGACTAAGAACAAAACTTCGATAGAATGGGCTTTGGTCCAACGAAATTTGAGTATAGAGCTACAACACAACGATGTATTTGTTAACATGAAGAGAGTACTTTGGCTGGGCTATGATGATCTCGCATACCATCTCAAACCATGTTTTCTCTACTTCAGCATTTTCCCCCAAGATTACCCCATTGCAAGGGGTCAAATAATCCGGACTTGGATTGCCGAAGGTTTTGTCAAACCCATACAAGGTATGACATTGGAACAAATTGCTGAAGGTTATCTTAATGAGCTTGTTCATAGAAGCTTGGTTGAGGTGGTTGAGTTCAATACATATGGAAGGGTGAATCGATGTCGTGTCCATGACTTAATGCACGACTTGATATTTTTCAAGTCAAAAGAACAAAGCTTCATTTCTTGGGGAAGTGGTCATGACGCCTCGGCCCGGCCGGCTCGACCGGTCTGGGAACCCGAAATGACAAATAGGCCCTCGCCGATCGCGATTTGGTACCCCGATGAGGGGGCAGAGAGGGTAATTCGGAGAGGGGGATCAAGGAGTACGATGGGGAGGAGATGACGTGGAAGGTGGTGGCCCCCATGCCAGATGGGATCCGGTCGTGTTCCTCTCTAGCGGTTCTGGAGGGTCCGGGAGGGAAGGCGGGTCGGGTCTTTGTTTTCGGGTCTCGTCCTTCCGAGAAGGGAGGCAAGCGACATGTTGCTTATGTCATGGACACGGGGACGAAAAAGTGGGAAGCGGTGGATACGCCAGTTGGGTACACCGGGTTTGTGTTCACTGCCTGCTCTGCACACCTGTGATAATGGATATACAGAGATGTTACTATCTTTCCATACGCAATCATGTTTAATGTTTTGTGGCTCTCATTTTCGGAGTTGAAATTTTGCGTTACGTTTTGATAATCAATTCTTGATAAGTGAGCGTATAAACAGATACGGTGGCGGTCAAAAAGGTCGTGATCAACCTTCAAGATGGGTGTGACACAAGACTAAACCTGCAAACGGTAGATATGGTATATACTGAATATGGACATAATTTCGACAATATCACATAGAAGTGAAAAAAAATTTCACAGTAAACCTGCTAAGAACAATTTAACAGAAAATTAGGTGGACAAATTTTCAAATCATAACCTATCCTGCTTATATTTGTTCCCAGATATTGCTTTTAATTATCATGAGATCTTTTAATTTAATCTCATATTTAATACTTTTTGAGGTAAGATCTATTTTATAAATAAGAATATAATATATAGATATTCAATTTGGTTAATCACTTTTGAAGATATAATTTAGCTTATTAGTATAGAATGGGTTATTATAAATGATATTAAAACCTCTGGTTCCGTATTAAATATTGTATAAATGGTATTAGACCCTCTTATTCTCGTGTTAGATGATATATTGGATTAAAAATGTTGGTTGTGCTTCCGATCACAAGTTAAAGAAGGTCATGCAATGAGGCTAATAACTGGCTAAATTTTGAAGATGAAATATTCTATAGATTGTGAGATCCCTTAATTTAGTCTAACATCTAATACCTAGTATAATAGATAATATTTACTTTATAAATACTAATAAATTATAGATTTTTAATTATCCATTTTAAAAACATACCCTGACTTGACCCATTAATTTGCACTTTAGAGGTGAGTCTTTATAATTAATGTATCACATTCTTAATCATGAAGGTGTAAAATAGAAGTGTTGAACGACTTTAATTATGAGATATTATATTTACATACCCATCTAATGTAACAAAGTTAATCAGATAAAATACACAACTTCTAGTGAAATGTGATATACTAGGCTCATATCTGTACGTCCAGTCAAGCTTAAATTAGATTGATCAGCCCCGGCGTATTAACTTCAGTCATTTTCGCCTAAGGGTCTGTTGGGTAATTGGCATAAAAATAAAATTTCTTGCTTTTGCTATAGACAACCGTAATTTTAACGGTATTTCATTTATTCACTTGCTTGTGCAGCATTCTTGGTTGTACATATGGAGTGATGAACTCACTTCATACTATTTTCTTGAGAAAAACTGAAAAAACTAGAGATCATCTACTCGCATGGATCAAGATCTGAAGTTTATAGAGTTTTTTGATGGAAAAAGCCAAAAATCTAGACAAGACGAATGTAAGTGAACAACTATGTGTTAAAAATTATTATTTATTAAAGGTTGTATTTTTCTCCAACAACTTTTGATTAAATATTATAAATTAAAAGGTGTTATTATTAATATTAGATAATACTCTCCTCACTCTTTATAAATATGTGTGACTAGGTGACCACATTTTTAACGGTTTGAATTATTCTTATGAGATAACTCTCGTGGTCTGGTTTAGCATGTAGAGATAAGATAATTTTCGATTTGTGATTTTATGTAGACCAGAGATTCATTTTTCTATTATATACATGAGGTAAGTAATTTTGTATTATTTTATCCTTTCAAATTTAATAAGTTTAATCTTCACTGTAAAAAAATTAGAACAAAATTTCTCGATTTCACATCTCTAAAAATAGATTTTTCTATTTTTTTGTCAAACTATATATAAAAACAAATTCGAAGTTATCTTTTTCAAATTAATTAAATTACATCCAAAAATATATTCGGTATATGAGCTTCAACATTGATTTTTTAAAACCATATATATAGAATATATACCAGTTCCACTATGCTATAATAAAGCCATTTAACACATTGCATATATGTACACACACTAACCATAGAATTCACCATCGAAAATTATATTGGCATGCAACCAATTAAATTGATGAAAATTATTTATACAAACATTGGACTTAATAAAATTTATGAAGATTATGCAAATGTCGACTTAATCAAATCCATGAAAATTAGGTTGGCCCTTATACAAGTGCAATCATTGGTTCTCTAAGCACACGTCTTAGATGTAGGGGTGCTAATACTCGACTTGTATTTGAATACACTTAAACTATTTAATTTTTCGGAGCTCAAACCCAGCAAGTTCATGAGCTCGAAACGGGCTCGATTAAAAGTCAAAAGTCCCTCACTTAAAAAAATACAATCAATGTGGATCAAACTCACAACCTTGAGGTTGTCAACTTGAATACTTACTATTTCAACTATCTCATTTCTTTATTATTATATTGTATGTATATATATAAATAATATAATATAAAAATTATATTATTATATTATTTTATTAAGTCGAGTTCGAGTCGAACCACGAGTCGAGTTCGAGTTATAACACGAGTCGAACATGACCTTGATCAGCTCGGCTCGTAAAATTCGAGTTCGAGCTCGAGTATTTAAATGTCGAATTTCAAATCGAGTCAAGCCGAGCCGAATGCTAAATGCTCACGAGCTGGCTTGCTCAATTAGCAACCCTACTTTCAAAGAGCAAGACAAAAGAAGTATATAGAAGAATATTGCCAAGGGGAATAAAAATGGAGGTGTGGAGAAAGAAGAACGAGTTGGCGTAATTCACAAACCCAGAAAGCCCCCTTTTATAAAGCCGGAAAATTAAGGCTGATACTTCATAACTTCCCCAGGCCACTCAGGTGGTTTCACCAACAAAGGTAGTTAATCATATTTCCACTTATCTAGGTTGGCCAATAAAATATCTTGTAAATTTCTGATCACTACCTCTTAGGCTTCCTTGTATAATTCATGCATGCATCCTTTTACATTTTCTTTATTTCTATCTCACCAGGTATACAGAATTCAAAATAATCTTTTTTAAAATTTCTTAAATTACATATCCAAAAATATTTTTTTCATTATTTAATTAAATAATAAATTTGGAATAACTTTTTACCAAGCTAAATTAAATTAGTAATCAAAAGTAATGGGCATGGGTTTGCAATTATGTATACTATAGATAAACCATGCAACTTTTTATAGTTATATAAACAAGCAATAAAGTTAGTTTCCTGAATAATGCTGAATGTGATAAGATACGCTTTTTAACATTTTTGCAGTCTGTTAAAAAAAGAGAGATATTTGAACTTGGCAGCAGAAATGAAATTTTCAAGATTGCAAAGCCTAACAGCCGAGGGCAAGGATGCCAGCTTCGTCAAGTTCTTCAGATTAAGCAGGGCTATTGATGAAAGTTGGATCATCAGAAATATTGTAAGCTCTTTGAAACCAATAAGCTGTCATGAAAATGTGTTCATTTGAGCTTTATATAGAAGTTCTTTGGCCAAAGCATGGCCCTATGGCTGAATTTTACCAATATCCACCACAAGAACATGAACCTTCCCTAAAATGGTGGAATCGGCTGGAATCTCGCAGTATGATTTCATGATCAACAATTTTCGATATGTAAATGATAGCAGTATGACAATCCCCACATACCCTCAAGTTCTTTGTAATTCGAATTGGGATGCCGGCAGGTGTGTTCAAAACACCATAAGCAAGAGCCAACTTCTCACTGTGCTCAGATAATAGAGATTTTTTCTCCTCGTCGTCCACATCATGAAGAGCAAAGCTTGTCTCGGGTACATAGCCCATTGCCTTGATCCTAAAGAGCAAGTCTGCAAGGACTTCATATATCTCCTTCCATTGTGAATGCCTCCTATCACCAACAAAGAATGCCGCCATGCCCTTCTTTCCTTGAACCCAGCTGCAGCCTGGCCTCTTCCTAATCCCCATCTTCTTCATCATAACTCTAACGCGTGCCACATCCCTCCATCTTCCTGCATTAGCATAGATGTTTGACAACAGTGTATAAGATCCATCATTTTCCGAATCCAATTCTAGGAGCTTGTCAGCGGCATGTTCAGCAAGATCAACTTTGCCATGAAGTCTGCAACCACTAAGGTATGCCACCCACACAATCGGACTAGGCTCGTTGGCATTTGCTCTATAAGCTGCCCTGCCTCATCAAGTCGGCCAGCACGACCTAAGAGGTCAACAATACAAGCATAATGCTCGGCCTCAGGCATCACTCCATAGACACTTTCCATGCTTCTGAGGTAATGTAAACCTTGATCTACCAAGCCCGAATGGCTGCAAGCATATAGAACAACAAGGAAGGTCACGCCATCAGGAACAAGGCCAATTTCAAGCATACGATGGAACACATGAAGTGCATCATTCCTCGGCCATGAAGCCCATATCCGGTCATCAGAGACGTCCATGACACTGAATTCGGCTCAGACATCCTATCAAAGACTTTCCTAGCCGTGTCTATATCACCACACTTCGCATACATATCAATGAAGCAATTGTTGATAAAAACCATAACTTTCTCATACCGATTACGGATAACAAACCCATGGATCTCCCTGCCAAAACGAAGAGCAGAAAGACGGGCACAGGCCATCAAAGCACACGACATCGTATGGGCATTCGGAGTGCCATTCGGCTGTCTAAGCATCTGCGAGAAGAGCTGCAACGCACAATTAGCATCACCATGCTGTGAATACCCACCAATCATCACTGTCCAAGTAACAACATTTCTTTCCCCCACCCCAACCAAATCAAACATAGTCTTCCCAAGATCATCCCTTTGACACTTCGCATACATATCAATGAGCGCATTCTTCACCATCAAATCATTTCCATCATCACCATCCGGCCATCCCAGCATCTTCTTGACCGCATACCCATGAGTCTCCATCCCATGCCGCAGGGCACCAAGAGCAGCACACCCGGAGAGCAGGGAGATGATGGTCACCTCATTCGGCTCAGCTCTCTCACCCTGCATCTCCCTGAACACATCCAAAGCTTCCCTGCCGCGGCCGCGCTGAGCGAACCCAGCGATCACAGCACTCCAAGTGACCACATTGAGCTCAATTCTCCTCTCTCGCATTTCGTCGAACATCCTAAACGCTTCTTCGAATCTTCCACTCTGGGAGTACCCGGTCACCATAGCATTCCACGACACAACATCTTTAACCACCATCCCATCGAAAGCCCTAACCGCAGCATCCATATCCCCACACTTCGCATACACATCAACAATGGCGTTCCCCACAAACACATCCCATAACAGCTTATTCCTCGCAGCATACCCATGGATCTCCTTCACCTGCGTCAATGCCCGGAGCGAACCGCAAGCCGGAAGCACATTGACAAGGCTGACCACGCCGGGCCTCCGCCGCATCGAACCGAACACCACCAACGCATGCTGATCCTCCCCACCCTTCACCAACGCCGCCACCATCGAGTTCCAAGACACGGCGTCGTCGATACCTCGCTCGGTAATTTCGTCAAACATCTTCCGAGCACGGTCCAACGATCCGCACCGTGCATACATTGTCACCAATGCGTTGCAGGCAAAGACATTCCACTCAAACCCGAGCGTGAAAAGGACGCCGTGCACGGCCGCGCCGCATCGGAGAGACGACAGCTCGCCGCAGGCCTTGAGCAAGAAGGGGAACGTGTAGTGGTCGGGCTCGGCGCCGGCCCGCCTCATTCGCCGGAAGACGGATACGGCGTCGCGGCGTCCGCCGGCGTCGCGGGCGTGGTGGCGGAGGAGGGAGTTCCAGAGGAAGGCGCGGGTGGGGCAGTGGCTCTCGAGGGCGAGGAGGGCGTCGGACAGGGCGTCGGAGGCGAGGTAGGCGGCGACGAGGAGGGGTGGGAAGGGGAGGGGTGGGGAGGAGGCCGGCGGCAGGAGCTGCTGGTGGAGGCGGCGGGTGGTGGGGAGGGAGCGGCATTGGTGGAGGAGGGAATGGGAGGGGCAGTGGAGAGGAGGCGGCTGGCGGCGGTGGTGGTGGTGGTGGGGAGGGTTGCGGCGGAGCATCGGGGGGAATGCCATTGGGGCAAATCATCGAATGGGTAGTGGGCGGTAATGTCGTAATTGGTAGTGGTAGCCCATGCCAACCGACAAGGCCTGGTTATAGTCACACGGTTGAATGTGGATGAAAGTAGACTGAGCTTGTTGGATTTGGTTCGACTTTGAACCTATTAAAATTGGAGCTAAATTACATTGAAATTAGTATATTTAATTAACTCAAAATATAGCTTGAGCATCAAATTTTAATCCAATATTCATCTTAGTTCAAATATTGTCTACTTAATATTTTTTAATGTATAAAAAATTTTCTAAGGAGCCAATAAAATACATGTCCTATTTCAGATCAATATAAGTAGTCTATTTAAGAGGACAGTCAAAGTTAAAACCATCTTAACAAATATATAAAAAAACATCCCCTCCCCGTTTAACATACGGGTGATGATTAAATCTAAAGTCGGTTAGACTAGACAACAATTGATCAAATCCGTCAAAAATACAGGTAAACAACCTCGCTACAATTAAATCTGGTCTGAGGGTGACTAAGTACCACGATACATGAGCATCACAGCCAAATCAGCCGTTGGTGTTGTCTCTTGAAGTTTTAGAAATGATTTGTCTTTTTTTATAGATAAATTTGATTTGAGTAGTTGGTCCAATCAAATGGTCAAGATTGATAGTAGGGGTAAGAAATTTTACATTCCTAGGGTGCAGGTAATATTGACCCTTATTATTTATGTACACTAGATGCTTATATAAATTATTGAAGCTTATATAATTTTTAAAATATTAATTTTTCTTGATAGATTCAAAATTTCTAATATAAAAAAGTGAATTTAAACCTGGTACAGTATCAAATAATTCAGCTCGGCCTCCCGAAGTTAAAATTGAAACTTGTAAGATTCAACAAAAACCAAGCTTGATGACTCATTTTTAAGTTGTCCGAGCCAGCCTCGTAAAGCTATAACCTTATGTCGGATGGAGATTGATCTAAAAACGTTTGAAAACAAAGTGAATATGAAAGGAATGATGTTCAAGTTGGCAGCTCAACTCATTCTCAGTCCTACATGCAGCACAAAACAACTCGTACCAATCTCACCACTTTCATGATAAAATATTTAGCCTTGAAAAAAATGGTCTCAGTATTTTAATTTTATTATTGTCTATTTTTCATTTTTTTATAAGGATTCTTCCCGTGGTATAACTCATAAAAGCATCAATTTAAAATATTAGAGAACTTAAAAGATCTCTCACTTACCAACATAAATCATTAAGCTATAATTATAATTTTTTTCCTGCTTGTAAAATTAAGTCGTATGAAGGTGGGATGAGAATTTGAGAACCCATCAAATTAATCATTGCCATCCTTTGAAGTCATTGCATTCCATACTAGTTTTTTTAAAGGCATTGCCTACTATTTAAATTTCATTCCCTACTAGTTTAAGACGTGGGAAAAACAGAAGCCGGAGTTCTTTGAACGAGACGACAAGGGCTTATGAATCTTCAAATGGTCAACGGAGAAAAAGCATGGCCCTTTAATCAGACATGCAATTTGGTCAAACCCGTGAAACTCAACACGGAAACGGAACGTCAAAGGGGCAATCCGACATTTTGCACTTTGTCTTTGTGTTTTTGAAAATAAAATAAAATGTCAAAGTTAGGCTAGTCTCAGAACATTCTATCTCTTCCCATGAATCTGCAGCAGACCGTAATGTTATAATAAAGACTTAGAGCAATAAAATTTACTTATTTTAACCTTAATTTAAATTAGTATTTTAAATTATTTATATTTTTCTTCCTTCTATAAGCAACCAGAAAAATTCCTTCCGTTTATACGAGTATAATTAATATTTTTTACCACTTGATAATATAAAAAATATTTTATCTTTTAATAAAAAGCTCAATTTTTCAAGAGGCTCACATAACATATATTAAGTAGGTCTTATCATATACATTATTGGTTGTCAATATACGACAATATATACTAAGTAGGTCGTATCATGTATATATTTGATAGTGTTTTAAATAATAATAATAAAATCTTTAGTTTACTTAATTAAGACGGTTTTTGTTCCGGTGCTTCCCCATCAAAATAAAATAATTAACATAATCTTAGCCTAATATTCTGCCTAATCCAATCGTCTCCTACAAAATCATACATGCGTACACAATCCCCGTTATATCAGAATCACACCACTCCCCTCCAACTCCCCACACCCCAGATCCGCCGCCCCCTACCCTTCTCCGGCGACCGCCCCTCCCTACCCTTCTCCAGCGACCGCCGCCCATCTCGGGAGACTCCCAGGTACCCCTACCTCCCTCCCATTTTCTGTGTACTTGTTGTGGTGGCAGTGATTTACGCTTTGCCGCCTTTTGTTTTCCCAGATCTAGTGAAGGTTGCGGCTATGGCGGGATGTACTCGTCTGTATTTTACAGTATTCGCTTTAGTTGCACTTTTGGCGGCGGCATCGGCGCAGCCGCCGGCTCCGGCCCCGGCCCCCGCCGCCGGCGCCGACGACGGCCCGTCCTTGCCACCGAATTCGCCGGCGTGGGCTCCGGACTTCCCCTCGGGGTCGCCCCCGCGCCGCCCCTGCAGACCGAGGGCTCGCCGGACACCCCCTTTGCCGTCTCCGGTCCCAGCGCCGGCTCCAGTCGGGAGCCTGGAGAAGGACGCGAGCGACGTCGGCGGGGATCGGGCGGCGGCGGCGGCGTCGGGGTCGGGGTCGGGGTCGTCCGGGGGTTGAGCGGCGGGCAGAAGGCCGGGATCGCGATCGGCGTCATCGTCGGCGCCGGCGCGGTGGGGGTGGCCGGTTTCGTGTACAAGAAGCGGCAGGAGAACATGCGGCGGGCCAGGTTCGGATCGGCCGCCATTGAGATGCTATGAAGAGCATGAGCGCAACCTCAATTTGGATTTGAAGAAAAAGAGACAGCGAGAGAGAAAAGGTTTCAACTTTGAGCATATATTTGTTTTTGATTCGTTTGCACATCTCAATTCTCGATGATGAAGAACTTGGATTTGGAGTAGATTCAGAAGAAGGAAAAAAGGAAAGCTGGAAAGAACTTGGGATTGCAATAATATGTTTATGTTTTTTTGTTTATTTTGCTATAAGATGGTCGTACTCTTTTAATTGTATTTACTTATGGCTTATTAATTTGGATTATGTGTTTATGGGAAGTGGAGCTCCTAATTAAGGTACCATTGGTGGGTAGTTGACGTTCACTGGTTTTTACTGTTGGAATTTTGATCACATCATTCATACCATTTATTATGCAGACATTCATGCAATGGCGTGCACTATAGTTCATTAAATTGAATAAGTTACCATCGTGGGTTGTAAGTGTGTGGATTTTGGTCCATCAAGTTAGCCAGTTGTTGCGTTTATTAAAGAAATGGTAGCTGTTTTGGATGGTTTAATAGGATCAATTAAGCGTGGTTCTGCTTGGGGGGATGTGTTTGAAGCTGTTCTTTCCTTCCTCTTTAAAAAAATGAAGTAAAAAACGTCTTCCTCGTAGAGGCAGGGCTGACAAGTTTACCTCCATGATGGGAAAAAAATTATAGAAACGCCTTTTTAGAAAAAAAAGCCTTTAATTGCTCTACCGTGTTAACTCGAGCCAGATACCGGGGACGTTCCTTTTGGACGCATTTGAGTAGGGGGGTGTCCAAAACCCATTGACGTCACAGCCGAGCTACGTCTATATATAATATAAATTACTGACCTTGTAGACCCCTAAGATATTTAAAAATATATAAATTAGATCCGTTCAAAACAAAGTAGTAAAATTATATTCATGCAAAATATATTCATTTTTATTTATTTTCTAGCTTAATTTTTTTTAATTTATGTTAATTTGGTGGTTCATATTAATTTATACAATGTCGTATTTATATCTATGTCCATCTTGTTAGCAAAAAATTTTGCAAATGGACACAGACTTCGAATATGGACATGGCTTTGAGTGGTTGGTCGGTTTACTGTTTTACTGGACATTTTGACACAAACATTGAACTTATTTTTGACGCTTGGAAAATGCTTATAAATGTCGAATAAAAGGTTTATAATATGCTCGTCTATTTATTTTCTGTAACACTATTTAATTTTTATTTCAATTTCATTTTAAAAAAATATTGGGCCTTGAGAGCTAGATATTGTATTATAAACAAATATATGAATTATTTATCTCTTTTGGGAAACATAAAATAAAAATAAAAAATTTAAAAATTATTTATCCAAATGGGATTTTAATTGAACCGTTGTAACAAATATATATATATATCCCCAACCAACCAACATTCTAACAAGTTCACTGACGTTTGCTACCCAATTGAGATAAGTGGAGTTCGCTTATATTAGATCAAAACGGATGTTGGGAAACTAAGCAACGTTTGTTGGTTTGTTGTATTGCAGAGGCACACAATATTTATGGCGGTAGTGAACAGTTGCACTACCTTGCTATATTGGGGCCTTAAGAGGTAAGTTTTGCGGGATCTTCGAGTAACAGTGTTTGGCTAAGGTAGCCTTGCACTTGGGTTGTGCATTGTAGACACCGAGAGCGATTAGATGCACAACAAATGGATTAGATTGCACTACCTTGCTATATTGGGGCCTTAAAAGGTAAGTTCTGCGGGATCTTCGAGTAAAGGTGTTTGGCAAAGGTAGCCTTGCACTTGGGTCGTGCATTGTAGACACCGAGAGCGATTAAATGCACAACAAATGGATTAGATTGCACTACCTTGCTATATTAGGCCCTTAAGAGGTAAGTTATGCGGGATCTTCGAGTAACGGTGTTTGGCTAAGGTAGCCTTGCATTTGGGTCGTGCATTGTAGACACAGAGAGCGATTAGATGCACAACAAATAGATTAGATACATGAAGCACTGTGTTGGACGCCTATATTATTCCGTTGTGCTATTGTCAGGCTTATATGTACCTTGATGAAGTGAAGGAACAACCTATTGTACCAATTCAATGGAACAACCTATTGTACCAATTCAATGGGAAGGCTAACCCAATACTAGAAGGAAATAGATTAGATATGTGAAGCACTGTGTTGAACGCCTATATTATTCTGTTGTGTTGGACGCCTATATTATTCCGTTGTGCTATTGTTAGGCTTATATGTACCTTGATGAAGTGAAGGAACAACCTATTGTGCCAATTCAATGGGAAGGCTAACCCAATACTAGAAGGTACTTGGGCGCCGCAAGTCAGGTTTTGACCGAAGCGGTCCACCCACGTGATAGTTTACTTTGAGGATTTTATCTAACAAGAGGTTGATACATTAACCTATCATCGGTCGTAGATGAAGTGTGTAATTTGTAGAGAGGTTATTGAGAAAATTTTGTTTGTAGCCTGTTGCTAAGGGTGCTAATCGAGCGAGCGAGCCGAGCTTGACTTTTATTGAGCTTGTCTCGAGCTCGAATACACTTAAACTATTTAATTTTCCTAAGCTCGAACACAGCTCGTTCGCGAGCTCGAGTACCTCACTTAAAAAAGTTATCAATATGGATTGAACCCACAACCTTGATGTTATCAACTTGAATACTTACCATCTCAATTATCTCACATATTTGTTATTATATTATATATATATATATATAATATAATATAATATAAAAATTATATTATTATATTATTTTATTGAGTCGAGTTCGAGTTGAACTACGAGTCGAGTCAAGTCGAATTCGAGTTATAACCGAGTCGAGTCGAGTCGAATATGGCCTTGCTCAAGCTCGGCTCATAAGATTCGAGTTCAAATTCGATTATTTAAATATCGAATTTTAAAACAAGTTAAGCCGAGTTAAACACTAAATACTTTCGAGTTGGTTCGCTCAATTAACTACATACCTTTAGCCACGGCATGTCCCAAGGCAGAAGTTTGGTTCGGACGGCACGGACATAACTTGTCCGACGTTCGTCCGACCGGCCCCCAGTCTCACACGGGCACATACCCCTCTTCCCCTCTGGTGCTTCTTGCCCAATTCCTGCCCGCGCTGTCTCCGATCAATCGAAGGCGCCGTCGCTGCATCTCCTCCCAACGAGGTCTCGTCTTCTTCACTCTTCTTTCGCTTCATATTTCCCCATTGATCTGCAAAAATAGTTGCTTTTTGCTTGACGTTTCATGAGTGTGATCTCTCACTTCTTCTTTTTTGCTAATTAGTCAGCGTTTCCCTTTGGGAATCAGACGCTGTTACTGGATCTTCGGTGTAAATGGTTGTTGATTCTAATGGACTTGGTGTGTATCTGCTCAATTTTTTAAAAAAGAAAATTATTTTGTATGAAATTTTGGATTGATGCCGAGCAGATGTTCGTAGTTTTTAGGCACCTGGGCTTGGAAATGGTCTTGAAATGTTGTTAGGATTGAGTTGTGTTTATAGAGATAAAGGATAAAGATTGTTGTTTGAGAAGGCGAACAGTAGTCATAATTTTTATCATATTGTTATTTATTTAGTGCAATAGAAATAGAATTCAATGTGCGGGGTCCAATTATTTGGAATTGGCTCGATTCGGGACATGGAAGAAGAAGATTTGTAGCTATTTATTTGTAGATGGGTAGGTATAGGAAGGATCTGATGTGGATTGTTGTTTGGCATTATAGAATCCATGTGCCAGATCCAAAGTATTTGGAATTAGTCGATCAAGAAGTAGAAGAAGATTTTTTTGTTCAGGGAGACATGATGATTATAAATGGTTTGTTATGTTGTGTGCAAAATTTTATTTGTGGATGGGTAGATGTACTGCACTAATCCGTGTGGATTTTGGAAAGTACTTACTAGAACATTTGACTATGTTTGTTTTTGGTTTTTATGATTCAATGATTTTGAGGGGTAATGATACTTTCTATGTTTGTATGTGTTATTTTCATTGTCCATGCTTGGATAAGATGGTGCTTTAACCTTCCTTTTACTCCTCCACCCTCCCAAGTAATTGAGGGCAGGAATATCAAACTTCAACAATACTCATGCTCTTCTTTGGATATCTTGTATTGTTGTCCCAGGCTTGGTTAAAAGAGAAGTTGTGGCATCCGGGCATCAAAACTTTGTCATTTCTACTTTTATGGATTTTAAACTTCTATTTCAACGATATCTTGTCAGTGCTGTTTTTTTGTCCTGTGCTCACTGGAGTGATATCTCTTGTTTTGTTCTAGATCTGGTAGAGATAACTACTCAGAATCATGGAGAGTAGCAGAGGTGGGCAAGGCAGCATTCAGCTCTTGCTTGCTGCAGAGCAAGAGGCCCAGCATATTGTAAATGCTGCAAGAAATGGTAAACTTCTTTGGGTTCTTTGCTCTAATGAAATGGATATCTCTTGTCATGTTCACATATCCTATTTATATTGCCTGTTACATGTGCTTTTTAAATGGCTTGCTAAGGCTTCATACATCTCTGTGCTTTTAGCCAAATTGGCTCGCTTGAAACAGGCAAAGGAAGAGGCAGAGAAGGAGATTGCCCAATATAGAGCCCAAGTGGAAGCGCAGTTTCAGAAGAAGGTTGCAGAGGTAGCATGATTCTTATTAGTTTACTTTTGTTGGGTGTTTTATTGCCTATCGGTTGCTTGACTATTCTTTTTCACTCGACAGAGCAGCGGAGACTCGGGTGCAAATGTGAAGCGTCTGGAACAGGAAACTGAGGAAAAAATTCGCAATCTTAAATCTCAAGCATCTACCACATCCAACGACGTTGTTCAAATGCTTCTAAAGCATGTTACCACCATAAAAAACTGAAGTGTTGTTTTATGTTTTATGTCAAACTCCGTGGAGCTTTCTTTGAATGGCTTTTGTATTAATTTTTGTAGTTGAAACTTGAATACATGGGTGAGGTGTGGTCATTTGTTTTATACTCTGTAATACTGTCGACCCTCACTATTGTTCAAAATAAGTTGTGTCATGCACGATCCCATGTTAATTTTATCTTTGGTATCTTCTCTCTTAATTTGCAAAAATATTGCTAATATGCGAGGTATGTCAACCATGAAAACTTGATGTTTATTGATGGTTATGCTTTCTTCCCAACTATTTAAGCACGAAACTAAAACATGGCTTCTTTCCATCTCTTAATTTATGCCCTTGAGCTGCAAAGGGCGAACTTATAGTCATTTAAATATAATGATCTGCATTAACAGCCAACTTTGTTGTGTCCTCAACCATCATTCTTGACCAGGGTGAAAGATAGGGTCGAGTGGTTCCACTCAACGTAAGACCATGCGAAAACTGAAATTGCGAAAATAAATTCCTTGTAAGCCGTGAGAAAACTCAAATCTTTGTTCTCCCGTCTGTTTTGCCCGTAACAAAATTGGAAATCAAAAGTGAATGTGTAAAACCTCGTTTACTTATTAATTACTATCTCATCAGAGCTATGCATTTGAATATGGCAATTGAATCTCCGCAATTGGAGCTACATTATGCGGATTACAGATTGTGAAGATACAATGTATGACGTTATGACCGCCATTTGCATAAATTGCTGTTCATTTTTGTGTAATGATTTTTTAGCTCTATTGTATATTTGTAATCCTATGGCAGCACCAGAGGCCAAGATTTTTACTCTTCAGTAGGCAGATCTACCCAGCGACCATGATCTTTGATTAACTGAATCAATGCGTCAGTAGCATTCTCCATCGCAATTCCCCGCTGCACCACTGTCTGAAAAAGGCAAACAGACAATAAAGGTATCCAGATGAGCTATTTAAACATGAAGGTGCTACACATGGTGAAAAAAATCAACTGCCCAATCTCGTATAGTCTCGAGTCTTGAACAACTTCAGCATTTAAGATATAGCATCTGGCTGAGAAATCCTCATTTTAAATGCACATAGGCATTGAAAATAACAAAGAAAAGAAAAGAAGAGACTTCACAAGAAAGCAATGTTCAGAGGCACCAGGTCTACCTTGAGGTGTTTTAGGGCAGTTAAAAACCCAATAAGTGGATGTATTATTTATGTGTGAAGCTGTCTTCCAATATTTTTTAAGTTTCTCTCTTGCTTTCTTTCTGATTGTTCTAACTAGAAAACCTCATTTGAGTGATTTGACCTTCTAAACTAGCAGTTTCCTAGGAAATCGACGAAAGAAAGCTTAAAAATTCCTTGCATGAAGAAAAGCGAACTAACCTTTCCTACATAGAGGTCAATTTTTCCTGGAGCCCCACCAACATACCCAAAATCTGCATCTGCCATCTCGCCGGGTCCATTTACAATGCAACCCATGATTGCAATCTGGTAAAATCATGAGAAAAATTAGACAAATTGAGGGCAGGAAATAACTAATTAGCCAGACCTATAGAAACTACTCATAAGGAGGAATTAATGTCAATTGACTGCACTTCATTCTCAAACAAATATTGTTACCTTCCGGCTTACTACTAGAAATAACCATTTTGAACTTGTTTAAACTAGCCACAATTGTCTAATAGTTTGTCATGAGCTTCAATAAGTTCAATCATACATACCGAGACTCCAGGCAAGTGCGATGTCTTTTCTCTTATCTCAGCACTGATCTCCTGAAGATCAAAAGGGTTCTTCCACAGGATGGGCATGAAACATACTCCTGTAAGAAACCAAGATGGCAAAGTGACCCAAATTGCTTTCAGACAAACGTTGTTTTAGTCTATTAAGTTCTTTCTTGTTACACAATAATTTCTGCTGAAAGTAAGCTCCAACTCACAGTTTTGGTATTCCTCATTCTGCAACCCTGGAGTAAATTAAATGATGTGTTCCTCAGGAAATCAAAATCTTGACCTGGAGCTTCCAAGAAGACACCATCTCCAAGGCCATCAACCAAAAGAGCACCAGCACTGCTACCGGCTCCAATGACAAGATCATCCCTAGAAAACAGTGACATAGAGCATGAATATATTTTGTCAAGTCCTGTACGCTTATCTCATTCAGGAAAAAACACTAGCATAATTACCTGTGAATGCCTTCAGGAAACTGTAAATGATGGATCACCGGAAAGTTTAAGTCATTATCTCCTAAATACTCAAATAGTCTGCAGAAAATAAAATTAATGACAGTAAAAAAAAAACTGTCAGCTAGGTAATATAGAGACAGCCGCAAATCTAGCAGGCAATGACAAAGTTCAAGTTGAAGTAACAGGCACATATAAAAGCTGAATACAATGCTAAACCTTTACCTCCTAGCAGCCTGAACTCTTCCTACTTTTTCGTCTGAGTATGGTATACCATGAAGCAACATAGTTACATCCACCGTCTTCAAGATATCCAGCTCCTCAAAAGGCTCATCACCTCGAACAGATACTGCGACACGTGTGCCTGTGAGAGGCAGATGTAAAAGCAGAGATTAGATGTTAAGTTAAAATCACTTTGATTAACAAAGACCATAATCCCAAATTTACCTTCAGGCAAGAGCTTGTTAGATCCAGTTGCCAGTTCCTTAAGATTGACGAGAGCAATAGCATTGGGCAATGGTTTAGTAAGCTGCTCTGACAACGGAGTGAGAACTCCCATGCTTATGTCTACCAATCTTTTGAGTGCCAGCCTCTGGACGTTAATAATTCATTGATGTCAAGAGAGATTCTATACAAAATTATAGCGACCTTTTTATGCTATCTTTGATATCTTAGAATAAACAAAGTCAGAAAATCCTTACAGCATCTACATTATCTACTGGAGGTAACTCCCTCACAAGAATAGAGTCAACTGTTGCTAAGTCCTACAGCAGTGAAACAATGGAACCAACGAATTTAGATTTTGTCAAGAAAAATAGCTTTTATAGTTATCTACAAAAATAAATACCTTGAAAGGCATCCCAACCACAAGTTTTGCCGCAAGAGACTTGTAAAGAAGATCAGGTGTCTGAAAAAAATTAAAAAAATAAACATAATTTCAGACAAACTAATACAGCATCATTATTAAAATTTATCTAATGGGCTAAGAATGACTAGCTAGCATGGTACCCAAATTATCTAAAACTCTTGTCAACATTTTTACAACAAATCTGAACTTTGAGACTGAAGTAAAGAATCAGCTTACCTTTAAGTGATCTGGAGATACTGCCATAAGAACAGAACCATCACGATGCAGAACACCCCTATAATCAACCTCTTCACCCTGAATATATACACCAAAATTGGTAACTGAATATATACCTAAAAAGATCACACATTAAAAAAGGGGAACCAGAGGAATCTGATTGATAGAGCTAACCTCTTTTTGTACAGGTAATTGGCCACTTCTCCTCTGGAAATCGAAATAATGTCTGTGTTTTTCCTCAAATGGAGCCTTAGGATAGAGTTAAAGAGATCAAAAAACATATGGGAATATCCAAATAATCAATTTACGAGATAAAGATAAGAATAAAACCTACTACCTACCACTCCTTTCTGAAGTTGTGCAGCTTGCATACCAAGGTTTGCCAGCCTTCTACATGGATCAATCTCTTCTTCTGGTGGTTCAGTCAGAGAGACTCTGATTGTATCTCCTAAACCATCCTGTACGGTTATATAACTCAAATTATGTATGATGGTCACTGTGTTTGAACTATCAATTGAAAAGTCTTTATCAAAGAAACAGACCTGAAGAAGTGTCCCAATACCAATTGCGGATTTCATTCGTCCATCTTCACCTTCACCAGCTTCAGTAACTCCCAAGTGTAGAGGATAATCCCAACCTTGAACATACATCTCAGCCACGAGCAAACGGTATGCTTGGACCATGATGACAGGGTTGCTTGCTTTCATAGAGAAAACAAAGTTATGAAAGTCCAACTTCCTACAGATCCTTGCAAACTCGAATGCAGATTCAACCTGTTTAATTAATGACATCAAGGACTCTATAGTTAAATATGATTACAGATTAGCAAATGACCCACTTTCCAAGGACATGCTAAAAGAGAGAGATGGTGCTTATGTCTACCATTCCTCTTGGTGAATCCCCATAGTAGCTCATAATCCGGTCAGAAAGGCTTCCATGATTCGTCCCAATCCGCATGGCCCTTCCATACTTCTTGCATTTCTCAACCAGAGGAGTGAAAACCTGCTCAGCATTTGAAACACTGAGTCTCAGCCTTATAACTCATTTCCAGAAAAACTTTGATTTAAGCAGTGCTGTCTACTTGACATAAAGGAATACAATGAACAACAATCACGTCACGGTAAGTTGATGACCCAAAAAGTAGGATGCATAAAAGCGAGTCGATAGTTTGTTCACCTTCTCAATATGCTCAAGCTCTTTCTGATAGTCATCTTCAGTGTATTCCAGCGTTTCAAATTGAGCACGCCTGTCAGCTGAAGCAATGGCTCCAATGTAAGACCATTCAAATATATATGTATGTAAATAAGACTAAATGCCAACAGGACGAAAATATTACCAAAATTTCCAGGGTTTACACGAATTTTGTCAAAGCATTCAGCAACCCTTAATGCAACTGAAGGTGCAAAATGGATGTCGGCTACCAGAGGTATGTTATAACTGCAGCAAATGGAAGTTTCCAAGCAATTATAAACAAGTACGAGTGAACTAATCATCCAACAAAGACTAAGAACACACAACTCCAACTCACTTTTTTGTACAAGAGTGTTCTTTATTTCAAAACATGCATCTGCCTCCCTCTTCCCTTGAACAGTTATACGAACAATGTCTGCTCCTTTATCAGCTATTCTCATTACCTAACAACACAATTAAAATAATTTTAATGTTATATACCATCGAAAAATGAGAAAGAGAAGCATGATTTTTTTTTTCAAAGTGAGGATGCTTAGAGAACCCTAGCTAACCTGTTCAACAGTGCCTGCAACATCTTTGGTATCTGAAGTCGTCATTGTTTGTATTCTGATGGGATGTTCACTACCAAGTGCTACATTTCCCACCATTACAGTACGAGTTTTTCTCCTGACAGTCTTGTTTGTAGATTCACAATATTTCTGCCTCGGAACTGAAAATTTTACATGTAAATTATTAAAGATAGAATCACACAAGACAAATATAAAAATATCATGCTGGGAATTACCATGTATAAGAGTATTTTCTTTAAAAAAATATAACAAATTACACAATGAAAACTAGCACACTCATTGTGTACTATGTGTTCTGATGCTTTACGTCGGCTGCTTTTTATGATTTCATATCCATGATTATCAAAGACTCAGGCTCGCTGACAGAAAAAAACCAACAATCCAACGAAATATATAAGGTAGATGCAGTTTTATACCTAGGAGAGGACTTACTTCCGAAGCAGGCTGTAATTCAACTGTTTCTTGACCAGGATTAGAGTTTTTGACAGTGAAAATTCTTACTTTATGGAGCTTAATTCTCCGCGAATCAGGTAAGCACTTAACCTTCACAAAATCCAAACTCCTTTCCCAGTTCAAGCTGTTATCTCTGGCTTTCATGGCAGAGAAGGAAGTCGGGGCCATTCCAGTAGCCATTTCGACAGTTTTTCACTCTTTCTTTCCCATGAAAACAATCAAAAACAGGATTCAATCATACAAATAGGTTAATCAGGAAAACATCAATTGTCATGCAGTAAAAAGGCGCCGGAGATAAAAGCATGTCACAGTAAACTCAAACTAAATTATCCACCAAAGATTTCCCTCTTGCAGTCAGGCTATATATGACGACTAACATCAAAATTTTCAGAAATAACTATAACATCCACATCCATAAAAGTCTTATCACTTCCTCTCGTATGAAACTAAACATGCAGCAGACCAGCCAGATACATCAGAGCAAACGAACTCGTCCTTTCTATAGTTCAATTCAGAAATAGAAACCAACGTTTCAAGGGGAAGAATAATAGCAAAAGTCCTCAATCGAATACAAAACCGTAAAATTTGACTTGCCCAGATAGCAACTACCTATACTAGATTAAAAAAGGAGTAATACAACGACCAGAAAAGAAAAAATAAATTAAAGCCTACCCAGAATCTAAAACTCCGAAATGATATGCTCAAGACAAGATGACAAGCTAAAAACTAAAAAGAAACAGAAAGCAACACTGGCTAGATACAAAAAGGAGTAGTACAACAACTAGAAAGAACAGAAATCGAAGCGTGCCCGGATTCTGAAACGCCAAAAAGAAGATGAAAAGCTAAAAACTAGACAGAAAGCAGACCAGATAAGGACGCTCACCTTGAACCAACTGAAAGAGTGAGCCAGAAAATGAATGAAAACTCAGAAGAAACGGACGCCAAACTCCCCTTACGAGGGAGACGGGTCTGGAAAGAAGAATTGGTGGTGGGAGAAGTCGGCTTTTGCTCACTTCTGGTCACAAATTACTCGGCCTTAATTTATGATGAGCCATTAACAGCCATTGACAGCATCATTTTCGCCATTAACCAACCTGCAAAAATACACTACTTATACTTTCACATTTTTATTAACGTGTTAGTTTAGGAAGAGGGTGATTGGGAGAAGAAGAAAGAGAATCTTTTGGGCAATCTAAACTTATATTAGGTTGACAGAAAACGACCGAATTGGTTGAGGAAAGCGTGGAGACCGTGAGCAAGGACAGTCTCGAAGTCACTGACTCAGTTATTTCCAACAAGTGGTCATGGCTGTCGGAGGGACTGCACCTTTGCCATTTGGTAGTTTTTTATTTTTATTTTTATTTCTATTGTTTTTCCCAATCCTTTCTTAAATTTATTCTATTTTATATTTTTATCTTCAAATTCGATTCGAACAATCATCAGTTTACAAAATAAGTCTGTTGATCATGAAGGGATTTGCTCTCCTTGCTATGTTTTACCTTAATTATTGGTTGATTGAACTGATTTTAGTTTGAGCAAAATCTGAACGGGTTTGTGTAAGAATTTTTATTTTGTATTTATTTGATTTAAAAAAATGAGGCATTTGTTATGTGGATATGATTTAAAAAATAATTAAGGAGGCTATTTGTAAGAATTTGGACTTTTATGTGGATATGATTTAAAAAATAATTAAGGAGGCTATTTGTAAGAATTTGGACTTTTAAGGTTTTTTTTATACATTGAAAGGCACGCTTTTAGCCTCATTTAATTTAATTATTCTAGATGATATATAATGTTTTTGTTTTTCTAATCACAAATACACAAACCTATAAATAAATAAATAAATAGATTAAAGATTTATAATTAATTTGACTTGGTATATTAACAGCGAATACTACAAAATAGTTCTCTATAAACCAAATTGACCGATCAATATATATATATATATATATATATATATATATATATATAACAAATACGCAACTAGTTCAAACCAAATTTATTTAATATACAAAAACTAATAACAAATACTTCAAATTTTAGTGGCATTCCACATATTTTATCATTTAAGTGACATTTCTAGCAGGAAACACGTTCCTATAGTTGCATTGGGTTTTTTTATTAAATTTTTATTTTATTTTTTAATTTTTACGAGAGAGACTAGTTGCTCCCTTTATTAGTAGAGATGAAAAAGTGAAGCAGCCTTCCCCCACACAAGTAGGATGCATGTGAAAGCCGAATTAGAGAGAAGGTGATTCATGTGTCTATTAAATAAATCCAATGTTTCGTTAAAAAAGTCTGTTCACCTAATGACTAAATGTTCATGAACCCTTTCAGCTGCACGAGGTTCGTGTTGTTGAGACGGACTAGATTATGTATGGAGCGGCCCGTGGTCACGAGGAAATTGCAAGGGGTTTTTTATCACTTTCTAGACAGATATTGAGCTTGTATATTCGTATGGTACATGTATATCTTCAAAATTGGAGATGTGTATAGTATAATGCAACTGTGTATACTATTATAACCAGGTTATTATTAAGAAAAACCATATTCAACCGAGATCATATACATGCACCCTTCTTGGGATTATGGTTGCTAAATGAGCAAGCGAATTGAGCTTACTTTGTATTCAAATTCGGCTTGAATAGTTTAAAGTTCGTTTAAACTCAGTTCGAGATTGAACGAGTTTTAAATATACATGTTCGAGCTTGAATCAAATATTTTTTACGTTATTCAAGTTTGAAACTCGACTCAAAGTCAAATACACTTAAATTATTTTATTTTGACGAGCTCAAACTCATCTCGTTTATGAACTTGAAATTAGAATTTTGACAAGCTCGAACCTAATTTGTTCGTGGGCTCAAAATCGGCTCTATTATAAAATAGAAAGTAACTCACGTAAAAAATGCAGATATCTTTAACTTGAATACCTTTCATCTAAGCTATCTCACTATTTTGTTATTATATTCTATATAAATAAATATAATTAGTTACAATTAAACTTATTAATATATATATAATTTAATATAAAAACTATATTATTATATTATTTTATTGAGTTGAATTCGAGTCAATTTTAAGTCGAATTCGAGTTATAACTGAATTGAGTCAAATCGAACAGTGCTTCTCAAACTTAGCTCAAAGGATCTGAGTCGAGTTCGAGTTCGACCATTTAAATGTCGAGTTTTGAGTCGAATGAAGCTAAACCAAATGACAAATATTCACGAGTTGACTCGTTTAATTAACAGCCCTATTTGGGATAGACTGCAGACTCATAAAAAGATGCATGCACGAGTAGTGAGTATTAATATGTTATATCCGCTTTGAATGTGATGTCAACCAAAGCCTTGCTTACCGTTTTTGGAATTGAGCTTCTTGACTAATTGGCTATAATTAATAGTCATCATGAATAATTCATCTTTTTTCTCTCTCAAAGCCTAACATCAGTTAGTCCGGTCGTGCATGATATGATATATTTGCGTTTCATTAATTGACCTTCCTTTGTTTTCTTATATGAAGCAAGATAACTTCACTTTTTTGGGGGGCTTGGCTATAGGTTCGTATTAATTAGTGCATTGTAGTTGTGTGAGGCTTTGGACTTTTTAATTTTATATATAATATATGACTTGCAAGTAGGCCATTGAAAGCGCCTGTAGCTCAGTGGATAGAGCGTCTGTTTCCTAAGCAGAAAGTCGTAGGTTCGACCCCTACCTGGCGCGTCGCCGGAATTTTTCATGAGCATTACTCTTAGTTAACCAAAAAAACAACTTTGCCATTTTTTAATTTAATTAGACAAAGTTCTCACCTTTGGACCCACCAAAATATAAAATCCTTTAGTTTCACTTTAAAATTTTTAAAAATATTTAGTAAATATTTTAAACTTTAACCATTCATATTATTATATGCATAATTTTAACTAATCATATTATTATACCTCGCCCTTATTTGGCGCGTCGCCCTTTTTTTTTTTTGGATCTTTTGGTGAGCGAGTTCCCGTTACTTAGTTAACTAAAAAATTTCACCTTTTTTAAATTTAATTGGCCAAAGTTCTCGCCTTTTGACTCACTAAATCATTAAATCCTTTAGTTTCACTTTGAAAAATTTTAAAAAAAATAGTAAATATTTTAAACTTCAACCGTTCATATTATTATATGTGTAACTTTAACTAATCATATTATTATATGAGTAATAATATATAAGGTTGTATAATTGACCCACTCAATTATTGGCAAATTAACATCTATTAAATACTCTTTACGGTAACTTTAAAATTTTAATAATTAATAGATGTTATCATTCGTGCATCGCTACTTATTTATAGACCTTACAATTGATTATTTTGTTAATTGTATTCCTTTTAACTTAGACAAAATTAATATTATTATCCAGCCATCTTTCTAATTTAAAAAATCAAATTAAATTTATATTAATATATAAAATTGAGAACTTTTGATACGGTCTTGTTGTGCATCTTCTAATTATTTTACATTATTATCATTTATTTTGTATTTATAAAAATTTTACTTTTATATTATAATTATGATTTGTTTAGAATCTTTTTATATTTTTCTATTATAATTATAATTTATTTTAGTTAATATTCTAATTAAAATCTGTTTTGAATCCTTTCTTAATTAGAATTGTTTTGATTTTTATTATAGTCAAGATTTGTTTCAAATCTTTTAGCTGCACATTGTGCAGGCTAACTACTAGTATTAAATGCAACTTAAAAACTCAAATTAAATACAACTCTACACGGGAGTATGCTTTTTTTTCGGGAAATTATATACGGTCATTTTCTAAACTTTCACTATATATATATATATATATATATATATATAGAGGAGAAGATTGTTGTATTAGAGTACAGCTAAGTTGGCTGTGATAGAAGTTGTTTACAGCCCTTAGATGATGATCCGACAGTTCAAATTCAATCCAAAAAAACATTGTTTCTCATCCCCACCCTCCCTTTCTCCGTTCCAGCATCCACCGGCAAGTCCGCCGTGGCCGGCGGAGTCTTCGTCGGCCTCATCAAGGGCGCCGACATCGTGTTCCAGCCCTTTATCCCCCTCATCCCCGTCGAGGTTGGTGGTAATGCTAGCCGATTCGCCCGGAATCGCCGTGCTCTGCCTACCGCGACGCCCAGCACCGCCCCTGCTCTGTCTACCGCTACGCCCGGCACCGCCCCTGCTCTGCCTACCGCGACGCCCGGCACCGCCCCTGCTCTGCCTACCGCGATGCCCGACACCGCCCCTGCTCTGCCTACCGCGACGCCCTGCCAAGTTCACATTTTTCCTTCGTCGACCACATTGCTGATGTCCGCAAATCCGTCGCCTACGCCAGCCATTGATCACGAATTCGCCGAGGCCGTTGTCGTGAGGGCGGTGATTGACTGCAAATCGTGAGGGCGGTTGACGGCGGGAGCTGGCGGCCGGGGAACGAAAACGGCAGGGGCAGGGGGAAGGAATGGAGGCGATGGCGAGGCGGTAACGGCACCGGCCGGCGGCGGGCGGCAAAACAGGGGCGAAAACAGTTCGATTGCGCGGCAGAGCAGGGGAGAACGAAATGGAGGGGTAGTTTCGTAATAAAAGTTTACTCGCTGCCGACTCGAGTCAATATTATAAAATAAAATAAAAAAATATAAAAAATACAGTAAATACCATAAAATAAAATAATTTCTTAATAAAAACTTATGGCATTTTAATTTATTTTTTAATATTTTTTGGGATTTATTTCGTAATATTGACTCGAGTCGGGAGCGAGTAAAGTTTTTATTACAAAATTACCCCTCTCGAAAATTATGAACAAAATAGGGTAAAATAACATAAAATAAAATAATCCATTAGAATTTGATTATGTTGTGTTATGATATTTTCCTGTATTTTTTTATGTTTTTTGGGATTTATTTTGTAATATTGACTCGAGTCGGGACCGAGTCAAATTTTTATTACAAAACTACCGCTCTCGAAAATTATGAACAAAATAGGGTAAAATAACATAAAATAAAATAATCCATTAGAATTTGATTATTTTGTGTTATGATATTTTCCTGTATTTTTTTAGGTTTTTTGGGATTTTTTTGTAATATTGACTCTAGTCGGGACCGAGTCAAATTTTTTTACAAAACTACCACTCTCTGTTTTACACTCTGTTTCAATATGAGGTTTTTTCTCCGCCCTCCTTCCGTCGCCGGCGGAGCCCTCCTCGGCCTCATCGACGGCGCCGGCTTCATGCTCAGCGCTTCGTCCCCTCGTCCCCGTCGAGGAGCATTGTGGCAGAGGCCGTCGACGGCGCCGGCTGCGATACCTACCGCCGCCCCTGCTGTGCTCGCCTCTGGACCGGTGGTTGAGGCCAAGCTTGGTGATGTGTGTGGTTGTGCAGGGGAAATTGGCTGCTGCTGGCTTCGTTGGGGGGCATGACCTCTTGATTGGTGGACCTAGTGCATTGGGCAGCATTGTGGCAGACCAATGGTGAATGGTATATGTTTGATTAATAGACTCGAGTCGGTGAATTGCTGTATATGTTTGATTAATAGACCAATGGTGAATGGTATATTTTTTATATTTTTTGGTGTGTATTTCATCATATTGACTCGAGTCGGGATCGAGTAAAATTTTTACTACAAAACTACCCCTGTCGGGATCAAGTTAGGATGTATTTCATCATATTTTTCATATTTTTTAAGATTTATTTCATAATATTGATACGAGTTGGGAAGGAAATAGGCAGGGGTAATTTTGTAATAAAAACTTTAGTCGCTCCCGACACGAGTCAATATTTCGAAATAAATCCCAAAAAACATAAAAATACAGGAAAATATCATAACACAACATAATCAAATTCTAATGGATTATTTTATTTTATGGTATTTTACCCTATTTTGTTCATAATTTTTGAGAGCGGTAGTTTTGTAAAAAATTTGACTCGGTCCCGACTCGAGTCAATATTACAAAATAAATCCCAAAAACATAAAAAAATACAGGAAAATATCATAACACAACATAATCAAATTCTAATGGATTATTTTATTTTATGTTATTTTACCCTATTTTGCTCATAATTTTCGAGAGGGGTAATTTTGTAATAAAAACTTTACTCGCTCCCGACTCGAGTCAATATTACGAAATAAATCCCAAAATATTAAATAAATTAAAATGCCATAAGTTTTTATTATGAAATTATTTTATTTTATGGTATTTACTGTATTTTTTATATTATATTATTTTATTTTATAATATTGACTCGAGTCGGCAACGAGTAAACTTTTTATTACGAAACTACCCCTCCATTTGTTCTCCCCTGCTCTGCCGCGCAATCGAACTGTTTTCGCCCCTGTTTTGCCGCCCGCCGCCGGCCAGTGCCGTCACCGCCTCGCCATCGCCTCCATTCCTTCCCCCTGCCCCTGCCGTTTTCATTCCTCGGCCGCCAGCTCCCGCTGTCAACCGCCCTCACGGCTTGCAGTCAATCACCGCCCTCACGACAACGGCCTCGGCGAATTCGTGATCAATGGCTGGCGTAGGCGACGGATTTGCGGACATCAGCAATGTGGTCGACGAAGGAAAAATGTGAACTTGGCAGGGCGTCGCGGTAGGCAGAGCAAGGGCGGTGCCGGGCGTCGCGGTAGGCAGAGCAGGGGCGGTGTTGGGCGTCGCGATAGGCAGAGCACGGCGGTTCCGGGCGAATCGGCTAGCATTACCACCAACCTCGACGGGGACGAGGGGGATGAAGGGCTGGAACATGATGTCGGCGCCCTTCATGAGGCCGACGAAGACTCCGCCGACGACGGCGACCTTCCCGGTGGACGCTGGAACGGAGAAAGGGAGGGTGGGGAGGAGAAACAATGTTTTTTTGGGATTGAATTTGAACCATCGGATCGTCATCAAAGGGATGTAAATAACTTCTATCACAACCAACTTAGCTATACTCTAATACAACAACCTTTTTTCCATATAAATATAGGAGAAGAATGTTGTACTTGGCTGTGCTGCAATATTTCAGCCGTTTGATTTAATCCAACAACTGGATAAAAAAAAAAAGCTGGGTGGCGTCGCCGCCGCCACCACCTCGGCTGACGTGATGCCACCCCTTTCCCCGCCCGTCGCCGCCCCAGCTGACGGGGCGGCGACGTAACCCCCTCGCGGTGACTCCCTCCCCCCCCACCGTTGGCGGTGACGGGGCAGCGGATCTAGCCGCCCGGCCTCTTCCCCTGTCAGCTTGCCGCCGGGCGACACCATCCCCACCCCGTCAGGGCTGCTGCCCCGTTGCCGCGCCCTCCCGAAGTCGGGGTCGACCGCGGCGGTGCACCCCAGCAACCCACCTCCCCGCTCTGCCCCTCCCCACCGTGGCAACGGGCGCCCAGCCGCGCCCCCCACCCCGTCCCCCGTCCCCTGCCTGCCACCCCGCTCGCGCCCCCTCGGCCCCAGCCCGCCACCCCGCCGCGCCGCGCCCCCGCGTGGCGACCCGCGATCACCTTGTCGCCACCCCCAGACCAACCCTGTCCCCTGTCGCCGCCGCCCCCTGGCCGTCGCCGTGGTCGGGCACCCTTCCCGCCCCCTCCGTCGTCGCTCGCTGCGGCAGCGCCGGCGGCCCCCCTCTCATTTTTTTTTTATCTTGGCATGGCCAAGATCAAACTCCTTCAAAGGCAAGCTGCTTGGGGTACAATAAACTTATTTCTATATATATATATATATATATATATATAAAAGCCCTAAATTCCATGTGATCACTTTTTAAACCCCAAATTAAATTAAGTGCGGATATTACGTTCTTAACCCTACATCAAAATGTGGTTATGTATGGTCCATGAAAAAGTTTTGGAAACGCCTGCTGCAGACGCCCATGAAGACGCCCTTAGGCTTACCGTTGATGATGAAATTATCAACGGTCAGGTCTAAGGTCTAAGGGCGTCTCCGGGCGTCTGCAGCAGGCGTCTAAGTAGCTGCTTTGCATCCATGAAAAAATGGATGCAATGGTTACTTTCTATCGCTAACACAACCCTCTCCTCCATCTGCCCAGCGTGCAGTACGCCGCCGCCGCCGCCGCCGCCGCCGCCGCCGCCGGAGGTATGTCTTCGTTCTTCTTCTTCCTCTTCCTCTCTCCAAACTAGTGTCGACGTTGTAGTTGGGAACGGATTGTTTGCGTTTTCGAAGTCGCCAATGGCGCATTTGTTGTCATGCGGGTCAGAAGGAAAGCGAATAAAGGAGCAGAACAGGAATGGCGCTTGCCGAGGCCGACGCGGGCGGTTTGCAGGCGCTGGTGGAGCGAGAGGAGGACGAAGACGACGAGTACGAAGCCGATTCGGGGGTCGTCGTAACCCTAGGTCTGCTCGAGAAGCCCCAAAACCCTCATTACCTCCATCGCCATTTCTTCCCAAGCAAGGCCGGGGGCACGCCGGTAATGTTTTTTACTCTTTCTTTTATTATCTTCGTTTTTTTATTACCAGTTTGTGAACTCGATTTTTGAGTTTTTGTTTTTTTTTTTAATGTGCAGGCATGGTTGGATCCTATCAATTTGCCGTCGGGAAAGTCTTGTTTGTGTGATTTTTGTGGAGTGCCTTTGCAATTCGTACTTCAGGTGATTGGCTTGTTGAATGGTGCTTGCTTTGATTATGCATTCTATGAGGACAATGAATGACTTCTCTATGATGTTGATAGGATTTGTATGATTAACGAAATGGGTTTAACGTGTGGAAAATTTAAATCTGCTCGAAGAACGAGGAAAGAAGGTTTTTTTAAAGATTAAGGGAGCATAGATGGATGGGAAATAGAGTTTAGGATGCAGTTAAATGCAACTGTCAAGGTTGTAGGAAGTAATTATTTTACAGCAGGCATAAGTATGAGAGGGGTGCGTATGTGTGGGTTCCTGGGAATGTGATATGAAAAACATCATATTTATGACAAATAAATTGGTCACCTAAAAGCTTATGGAATTTACATAATTAGGATGAAATTGATAGATGCTACTGTGGAATTATGGGGGGATATGTATTCAATGATTTGTACAAAGTAGTTTGACTCTTTGAAACAAAATTTGAATTTATTCTTGGAAGGTGAGCAACATAAGACTATATTCTAATTCGTCAAGTGGGTTGGGAAAAGGAGAACTTTTGTTTAGATTTGTTGATTGGAAAACATGTTTGAAATATTGTTTTGGTTCTCGATTTTTGTTGCTCTATGCTGAAAATTGCCAAAATGATAGCTCTTCTCAATATGGGCTTTGCATGAATATTTGTTGGATAATCCATCTATTTCATGTGTAGATTCTCCTAGAATATGCTCTAGTGCATTGGATTTATGTTTATATTTCATCATACGTTTAGGTTAATATTTTCTCATAGTAGATGCAACTAAGGAATGAGCTGACTAGAAGTGAGAGAATGGAGGTCAGGTTTATCAATAATAAAGGGAAAGTTTGAGATCAATTAGCTGTAAATTCTAAGTGTCAAGTAAGATAAATAGATTTGTGTGATTCTGCTGGGATTGATGTGTAAGCCATATAGGTAAGATGAAATATTGCAAACGAAAGAACATTTTTAGGATGACTGTAAGAATTAACCATTTTAAGGGTATTTAGGGAAGTAAATGGGGGTCAACAGCAGGGAAAATGGCACCATTTGATTTGTGTCTAACCTTGTATAATGTGATGAAGGTTCATTAATGAAAAAGTTTTGGGCTTTTGTCATGGCTTATGCCTCACTATAAAGATCGTAGGTTTATGCTCCACTTCCAGGAATGGAGTCCACATTCCATCGTACACTATATGTCTTCATGTGTCTTTCAATGTCATGCCTTCTGCGAGATCAGCACGAGCAATGGAAGAGAAACCAGGGGAACATCTCTAGAAGGTCATTTCAGTTTGGACATTAGAAATAATTCTATGACTTTCATTGGATTTAACACTCTGTACTTCTTTAGTGTGAAGCTCTTTCGCTGCCAATTGCCACGCAGTAATCCCTTCTACTCAAGTGAGCCTCCTAAATATGATGGCACTGACAAACCAACTTCTGATGAGGGTTAGTTGTTGCATTTATTTTCAATGATTTACTAAGCCGTAAAACATTTTTTGTAGTTATCAGTTCACATTTATGGTTTTGTAATAGAAGTATAATCTACTGGAAATCTACACTCTTATGGAAATCATGAAATAGAATTAGATATCTCTCTGCACATGTTATCATGTTTGTTCAACACCCCTTGCCCACATCGTCTCTCTTCAGGATTTCCACATTCTTCTTTTTTATATTGAATTAAGATTTAGTTCTGTGGTTTAAAATCTCAAGAATGTATGTGAAAGAAGTTTTATGCAATGTTTGACTTGCTACATGAGAGTATTTGCATGAACTTGGTGCAATTTTTACATGGAGAATCTATTTGTGGGAAATGTTATTTTTTTAATCTTCACAAATAACATGTCACACTTCATGAATTTGCTGCTTTTCAGCTGCAATGTGTTCTTGGTGCGGCTCATGGAAGGGAAATAAGTTTTGTAGTGGCTGTAAGATAGCACGCTATTGTTCTGAAAAACATCAGGTATAAAAATGAGTGTATAAGAAAGCTATTACTTGTCATTTATTCACATTGTAATTTAAAATTAGTGTATAAGAAAGCTATCACTTGTCATTTTAACATGTGCGGGTGGACCAGAATGTAGACTTGTCATTCCTTAACCGGGATATTCAGGCCCTGGGAGTGGACTTGAATCATTCACATCCTAATTTAATGCAGATTAAAATGTGTTAGATTACTAAATGTAACTGAAGCGTTTTGCAGGTCTTGCATTGGCGATCAGGTCATAAAGTTGATTGTTCACGGTTAGCTATTTCATCGGACTCTTCTCTATCTAGTCAATTCAGGAGTGAAAGTGGGCGCTTGAAAACTGTTAGAGGTTCATAGCTTGACCACTGCCGATGTTGCTCTTCAGAGATTCATTTGTGAAGTAAAGTATGTGTTGTTTGCTAACAGCTGTAGCCTGTAATACTCTGTGGCCGGATTTTGAGATTGTGAATGAAGAAGAAGGTGCCTTTGACTTGGAGCCAGATGTTGAGAATCATTTAGAAATACCATTAGCTGTTTCAAGTGATGCCGCTGACACACTAAATACATTGTCAAATTACTTTGAGGTAAGAATATACGGCTTATACTTTGTGTTGACGTCCAATATTCTGTCTAAATGACAATTCACTTGTAGGCTAACGATGAGAAAAAATGTTTTGCATCTTTCCAAGAACGTATCGGTAAATGCCCAGAGCAAGTTTTGAGGTAAGATTTTGCTTTGATTTGATGCTCTTTTTTTTTGTTTATTTACGGGAAACTAGTTAACCTTGATGAACATGTTAATGACAATTATTTCTGTAGATCAAATTTGAAGCTTTGTTTTGCTTGAAATATGGATAAATGGTAATGTGAGCTACAATACTAAAACAAATGAATGTTTTTGTTTCTTGTTTTGATGGATCGTGTGTATCATTTTTCATAATTTAAGAAGTTGGCATAAGTTGGTGATCAAGTTTGGAGGGATCATTCACTTCGAAGTGACCTCTTCCATCTCCTTGAATCATCGGGTTTCTTTTCCAACTGTTCCTTCACTATCGGTAATTGACATTAGTGGTCACCATGTTTAATGCAATACGTCAATGCGATTGAAATAATAGACTGTGGGATTGGAAGATAAAATTAGAATTGATTACCTTGTGATGTCAATTAGTAAGTTCAAGAAGGCATTTGAATCTGCCTATTTGGCATCTCTTATACTGATTATCGGCTGATAAAGATATATTCTAAAGACAACCTGAAGAAATGGAGTAATTTAGTTAGACAGAACTCAAATCAGAATTGTGTAGTATCACTTATTTCCTACACCAATACTGATTCTGATGCATTTAAATATGTGAGATTCACTTATAAATGCTAGTTCCTATGTATGCAGGATTTACTGTGTTTATTGGATTTGCTACTTTGGATTTCTTGTATAGTCCATTTGTTAAATAATGCATTGCCATTCTATATAAAGTCAAGAAATCTCTTGTAGGATAGGACTTAATATATACTCTAAGAATAGATATATTCGCTTAGAATAGGATAGGATTTGATATGCTCTCTAAGAATAGATGCCTCCGTCTATACAGGGGTTTAGTTTTTATTGAGGTGAATGGAGGATATGAAAATAATGTTTTTTTAAGTTTCACTGATCTTTTTGACTTTTTAATTATGATGCAAGTGTAGCACAGTATCAAATTAGCAATTATATGGCAGCATTATCATCATCATTCTTGTTGGCAATGTTGACAATTTTGGCAGTTTATTAAGTTGAACAGATGCTGAAGAAAATGCTTGTCACTGAAAAGGTTAATGCTTTTTAATTATAATACAAGTGCAACACAGTATCAAATTGGCAATTAGATGGCATCATTATCATCATCATTCTTGTTAGCAATGTTGACAATTTTAGCAATTTATTAAGTTAAACAGATGCTGAGGAAAATGCTTGTAGCTGAAAAAATTAATGGTACTCATCTTAACGAAATCTAGATTGTAATTGTAGCTCTAAAACTTTAATATGCTTTTATGATATTCTATATTTTGTGAAGGTTTGGATATCGAAATAATGGTTCAGAGAACTAATTCTAATCACATTTCATTTCTCTTGCATAGTCATTTATTGCTTGTAACTTTTCCAAGATAGATGTGGATAAAAGAAGTGCCTCTTTTGTTATTTCTACAGATATTGTAGAGAACCAAATGCAAAGCCATTATGGCCCATGGCAAGTGGTCTGACCATCTGGAGCTGACATTTCAAGATGTAGTTATTGTGGTGGTGCTCGTTGTTTTGAGTTTCAGGTGCTGTTTATTAATTTTTGTCATTGTTTTGTTATGGTATTGTTACTAGTATTTTACTGTTACACTACTTGTAAGATACTGAAGTAATGAGATGGCCTGGGTAGTAGGAACTATAGGAGCCAATGGATTATAACATTTGAAAATGCATATGGGCCATAAAGTCCTTGGTATAAGTAGGACACTGATATGAGGTCCATTCTTGAATGCAAACTTAGAGCTATGGGGGTTTAGACTGTTATCTGTGGATTGTGTAAGTTTGTCTTTTTAGGTTAAATGTGTTTGTGTGTTAATTTATGAACTGTTAGTTTGGTGCGAACTAGAACATAGATCATTAGAAAGTGTCTTATTGAGATATGAACTTATCAGCTTGGTGACATTACCTGGCAACTACGGGACACATCCGCCCAATTTGTATTATGTTAGAGTGCAAAAATTAACTGGCAACCATCCTGGACTTTTTATTAGTAGATTGTTCATTTTCCATGTCTAGGGATCAAGGTTTGCAATATCTCGATATATCTCCTTTGTCTCCGACATATCTATATCTTTGAGTTGTTGATACAATGTCGAAGGGCGATATTTATATTACCTTAGTTTTAGATATGTCGGCACTATGTCAATGACATCTCATGGAAATAAGATACTCAATATAGGATTTCAACAAGATTTTTGATTGAGCAAATTACATGTACTTTTTCAAATGAAGACAATGGTGATGTTTATGAAACATGTGTTGGCACCTCTTGTTTTTATCCATTATATTTCATATAATTATCTAAATTTCTTGTTTGGAGTTCACATTCTTCTATTGTTTTTATCTGTTAATTGTCTTTTCGTGTTTCGTTATAAGTTATTTTTACATTTTAAGCATCTAATATATTGAGTTAGTTGAGTGGAATTTGTAATAACTAATGAGATGGTTGGGAGTTACGGGTGAGTTGATGAAATTATGAGGCTATAAATATGTAAAGAACTCCTTATGGAGAATCAATAGATAAAGAACATTTTCAAATAGAATTTAGAATTAAGTTATCATATCCCTTTCAGAGTGGAGAGTCAATTAGGGATGCCAATTTGGTAAGAAGGGTCTAAAGACTATTAAATTGGTATCAAAGCCTTTCGATCCCCTGGGATTGAAGCATTTCCTATTCGTCAATCATGACAAACAAGACGAGAGCCAAAGTGGTAGAAGATCGTCTAATGGCACTTGTGCATGATATGCGTGAGACTAAAGAAACAATCCAATGAAATTATGATTCTGTCACCAATTAGCTATTAATTTTGTTGAAGTTGATGAAGGGGAGGAGATTGATGAGGAGAAGGCACTAATCTATGATAATGACGGCAAAAATTATGATGAAAGCAACGTCCTTGAAAAAAATACCGCAACAATCATGTTGGATAAGATAGTAGCGTTAGAACGCAAGTGGCAACAAGACTAGGAGGGTAACTCCCATCTTGTTGCGGCCAACCCCATTGCCCAACCCCCTTCTTGTGGGCCAGGGATTTGCTATAGCAAGTGATATAACAAATTCGGTGTAGTACTTACATGATTGGTTTAAATCTCTTTAATTGGGGTGTTTAAAAATTTAACTGTAATAATTAAGTTATGTTCCTTCAATTAAAGAGATTTAAATCAATCATGCAAGTGCTACAACGAGTTTGTTGTAGCAATTCTAGCCCTTCTTGTGTCCACCTTTCAAGTCAAGGGGAGAGAGTTGTGCTGACCAGCCATTTTGGAGAGGGCTGGCAGTTGGGCCCTCAACATAGCAGCAATTGTTGTTGGTGTAGGTGATCGTTATCCATAGCGACTTGGATGGTGGCCATTTGCTGCCCCTGCAGCCACTTTCTACTAAGCGGGGGCTGTCACCAACAGCAAAGTGCTAGAACGACTAGCCAACCGGGCTCTTAAATATAATGATGGGATCGATGAAGAAATGGTTGACCTATGGGCTGATTATGTGGAGGGGAGGTTTGCTTTGACCCATATGACGAGCCATCTACTCGTGATTTGCCCTATGGAGGATGTGGCTTACCTGAGGACAGGTTTGAGGCATCTTCCACTCACTATACAATAGTAAACTATGATAACCACAACGGTGGAAGCCATGGACACCGATCACATTATGGTCCAACTAATTATCAGGACTTCTATGGGGCTAGGAGGGACAATAAAACCGCACCTCATCCAGTTCAATCATGTATTATGAGGATTGACTTTCCAATTTATAACAAATTAGGCGATCCAATTGAAGGAGACTATTGTGGTGAACACTACTCCCACTATTATAAGACTAGAGAAGAGGAGAAGGTAGAGTTGACCTCTATCCACCTCAAGCAAGAAGCCCTCCAATGGTTTCAGTGGTGGGAACCGCAAACGTTGACTAGGGTTGTGGAACTGGCCAAGATATGGGATAATTGGCTGGTTTGACAACGGAAGAAGACGCACATGGCAGCTTTGGTTAAGCCAATTGACCACAACTGGCCCTAGCATAATGACACCGGCCGAAGTGGGTAGCGGCATTGAAACCACTCCATCTGTTTCTGTCACTATCAAGATGCTTAATTTGACTGAAATGATTACTAGACGAGAGAAGGGGTTATCTTACTCCGACAGTTATTGCTCTATCTTAGTAGATCATTTTGAACAAATTTGACTATTTCATTTCCCTTACTTACCCCTTTACAATTAAGCTAGTGGTTAAACAAGTTATAGAACATGTAACTACAATCCATGGCATGTTTGAGTATATTATTACGGATTGTGCCTCAATTTTTCTTGTTAGCTTTTGGAGGGAATTTTTCAAATTAAAGGGAATGACTTTTTAGATAAGTACGGAAGATCACTTGCAGACAGAAGGACAAACGAACAACTGCTTACAAACATATTTACAATGTTGTGCCACCCTAAACAGTGGCCCCTCTTTTTGCTTTAGGCACAATCGTGGTATGATACCACTTTTCTTTTGGCCACCCAAATCACTCCATGTGAAGCTATTTTTGGATGCCCCTCCCTATGTAACGAGACATGCCTTAGGGAGTTACCTCGTTGGTGAGGTGGTTCACCACTTGAGGGATCGTGATGAGGCTTGGCACTCATGAAAGCTCATTTGACTGACGCTCAAAGTCGAATGAAAGCTCAATATGATCTCGAGCGGAATGATGTAATTTTTTTAATTAGTGATATGATCTACTTGAAGATTCAACCCTATTTACAATTTTCGCTTCATTGGTCGGCTAATCAAAAACTTGCTGCCCTATTCTATTTAATAAAGTTTTAGAGCATATTGGAGAGGTGACTTACCGTTTAGTACTACCTGATGGAGCAACTATTCACCCCGTCTTTCATGTGGCTAAGCTTTAGGGTTTGATAAATTCTCCTATGGCTTTTTTAGACCTTCCTCATTTTGCTATAATGGGTGAATTTGACTCGCTTTCGAGAGCTATTATGGATCACTGCTTTGTGCGTCACAATTGTCGGTTGGTCAAGGAGTACCTTATTTGGTGGCACGGATTTTTCTTAGACGATGCTATGTGGAAAGACGCTTTGTATTCCACCATTATTTTCCAAATTTTTGAACCTTAAGGACAAGGTTCTTAGGGGAAGCATTGTTAACTATTTTTTCATATTTCGTTATAAATTGTATTTTCATATTTTAAGCATATAATAAATTAAGCCAGTTGAATAGGAAATTATAATAATTAATGAGGTGGTTAAGTGTTATTGGTGGGTTGGTGAAATTAAAAGGCTATAAATATATAATAAACTCCTTGTTGAAAATCAATCAATAAAGAATATTTTCAAGTAGAATTTAGGTTATTATATTCCTTTCGGAGTGGAGAACCGATTGGGAATGCCAATTTGGTAAGAATAGTCCAAAAACTAACAATATCATAGTATGATCTATTATTTGAACAATCCATATGTAATATAATACATGTTATCTATGTTATTATCTTTGTTTAAACTTAAATTTTTTTTATTCTACATCATTTCATACTACTAATTTTTTTACGAAGAAAATGGTTAAAAGTATTGTGAGAAAAATTTTGGATATCTCCGGCATATATCTTCAACATATTTCTGATGTCATCTCCTTTGTTGATTAGAGCATAAAAAACCTTGATAAAAAACCTTGATTGGGATGCATGTATTTTTTGTTGGTTAGAGCATGCCAGGGTATTATTTTTTTCAGTTCACAGTTGGATACAGGTTTTGCCCAGTTTTATTATTTTGAAGTTTTCATATGTTGAGTTCCCATTTGCTTACAGTGTGTGCACGGCTTTTATTATTTTCGGTCTTTTCTTATGTTGTGTTTGCATCTGGTTACAGATTTTGCCCCAGCTTCTTTATTATTTTGGTGTGAAGAACGACCCTGACTCGCTTGACTGGGCTACTATTGTCTTGTACACCTGTGAGGCTTCTTGTGAAGGTAGTGCTAGCTACAAGGAAGAGCTAGCTTGGGTTCAACTTTCCGCTTCAAATATGTGAGAGATCCAACATGCAATTTTTGTAGACCTTGCTCTTGGAAATAGCGGACATTGGTAAAATTGTGTTATACATATTAAAAGAGTGATATATATAGAATGCAACGTATGTTTAGATAATTATTAAGGTACTGATACGAGTATAATTTGCAATAACAAAGAGTACATTGAGGTGATTAGTCAGAAATGCTACGCGAGGCCTGGACGTTCGCTATTAATTAATGTGCAATGGGCCAGTTAAAGCTGGCGTTTGTCTTCGTCTTGCTTTGATTGTGCTCTTTAATATTCCTTCATATTCCATTTATATCGGTCTTGTTGCCAACTCTTTTGCTCAGAGTAAAGTTCAGGTGCGGTTAATTTTTAAAAGCAACTATTGTTTGAAAAATAAAACAATTATAAAATATTTTGGTGAGAATTTTATTGATATTACAAGGTGAATAAAACAGTGGGCCTAATTACTAAAGACAGAAAATATTTTAATAACAACAAAATTACCCGGGGTGGTCATATCCGGAGATTGCCACATGCTGAGTGTGGCCAATAGCCAGGGCCCAACTTTGCAGTGGCTGGGTTGGACCGGATATTTTTAAAAGAATTATCTACTATAACTCTCATATAGTTAAAAGGCCCAACTTTGCAGTGGCTGGGTTGGACCGGATATTTTTAAAAGAATTATCTACTATAACTCTCATATAGTTAAAAGTGTCCCAGACACCCAACCCCTCAGTAACCTTTTTTTAATAATTAGGATACCAAACGGACATAATGATCAATCCTAACAAAAATCATTAATGACCAGCCAGTCCTGACAAAAATCATAGAAGAGACGTCTACCTTCTATCAAATTGTTCTTACGCTACAAGACTTGTCGGCGATGTGTCAGGCAATTCTGAATTTGGCATAAGCATAACGAAAAGTCCTTCAATTAAGAAAAAAATGTAGCCGAACGAGAAACCTAAGGATGAAATATTTTCCACCACTTGACCGTCTCTCGACATGCAATCTGAACAATCTAGCACAGAGATCGTTCTTACCACTGTCCTAAGTACATAGTAATGCCTTGAAATCAATGGTTGATTGTTTACAAAGGATTGTTACCATACACTGGCCTCCAAACCTTCTTTCCATGGGACGAATTCCGTTTAACATCATGAGGAGGCCTATGGTTTCCTTGCATGACCCGGTCATTCTTATGCCCTGCTTGATAAAGTTCACTATGGAATCCATTTTGATTCTGCGGCGGCTGTGCAACAGCATTCACTTGTAGATTAAGTGGACGGTATTGATTTTGCCATGATCCTGTACTGGCAGCTGCATTTAGTTGTGGTTCATGGATTTCATTTCCATTCTGTATTTGCATTGGACTTGCAGGTGCTTCAGGTCTGTGGAAGTGCTGATTTTGTAATGGTCTCATACTTGTAGCTACTTCTGCCTTTCTGAGGTGGTACTCATTCTGGAATAGAGTCATACTTGTAGCTGCTTCTGGATCAGGGAATGGGGATTGATTCTGCCATTGTCTCACATCTGCAGCAGCTACAGCTATAGGAGATACATTTTGACTTTGTAGTAGTCTCGCATAACCGGCTGGTTCAAATATATGGATACCATTTTGAGCCTCTGACAGCCCGCCAACCGCGGCTGGTATAGGTTTGGATCTCCAGTCTTTATTTTTATTTTGTGATCGCCTCACATTTGCCGAAGATTCCAGCTTTTCTGATGGTTTCCTGCTTGCAGCTGCTTCTGGTCTGAGGGATCCATTGCGATTCTGGGATGGTCTCAAATTCGCTGTTGCTGTTTGTGGTCTCATTAGATCAGCAAGCAAAGAACTGCGGTGCATCTTTGATAGGGAAGAAAGGTTTTGATAGGTTTGCTGTAGTGCTGCAGCTATTTTGGTTAAACCATTTACACCAACAGCTCTCGCAGCATTATCAGAGCGCTCAAATGGGTCTTCAATCTACAAAAGAAAAACCAGAAAGATAGACCAATCAGGTACATGTATGATAGCACTTCAAATCACCAAGTGTTATACAAGATCCAGAAAAAAACTGAACCTTCCACACAATCAACAAGTTTCAGCTTCTTCATTTGGGTTAAAAAATGCATACACTCACAGCTTCTCTTTTATTTTTCTATTTCCTTCTTCTTTTTCTTCTTCTTCTCTAATAAATTTCAATATATTTTTATTTTGGGGATGGGGATGGAAGAGACATTATCTAAATAACAAAGACATAAGCAGAGTAGATATGACCCATTCTTCCCTTAACAGAGACATAAGCAGAATATATATGATCCATTCTTGTGTTATTTACAAAGAGACTGAACCACGATAGAGGCCAAACATACTAGATATTCAACAAATTTCTCAAGTTTTACTAGATAGTGAAAAAGAAGCAGTATTGCCTTTCAAAAGACATGAAATCAGACATTTACAACCTTTGATTAAGCAAAAAGGAAATTGCAACATGCAACGAAAGCAACAACAATTATCTTACTACTAGTTTGTAGTTTCTGGAATTCCACTTAGGTTGGCTCCTTGGCTCCCATCTTCCTGTATGAGTGGAGACTGTGAAGTCCGCTGACTGTGTCTGAATTATTGAGAACTGTAACAAACAAATGATTGACACATTCTGAGTTCAAAATCAGTAGAGGGCTTCAACTCAAAACATATCACTTAAGTGCAGACCTTCTCAAAGAATGAAACAAACAGGTGAGACAGTGAGCTCTCGTTAGTTAGCCTTTCGCTAGAGAACTTGGCTATATTTCCAACGCACCTACTTTCAATGTGGCTATCAATCCGTTGAGTTCCTCCTGCATGGACATAAAAACAGCCTTGTCAAGGACTCAAGACTCAAGCCCAGCCCATAAGAACGTTTAGAATAAAGTTTTGCATGTTTTCCAAAAGAAAAACAGATCTTGCAACTGGCATATTATTGATACAAGACAGATGCCAGGTCAGGTTCAGAAAAACTCTCACATCGGTGAAAATGGGTGTACCAGTAATATTGTTCTCAAAGATGTCATGCAATGGAGGTAGAATTGCAGGTTGGCATGTCTGAAACAAGAGAAGAAGATAAGGGATTCCTTCAATATCCATCAGAAAATGTAGAACAACATTACCAAAAAGACAAAGTGAAGATTTCATCCATGTGAAGAATGTAGGGCATGATATTTCAGTATAGACAATTTAGACAAAACCACATATCTTCCCATTAAAGTAAAATTTATTAAAATTATCCAGAAAGATGCTTAAAAACCCTTCTTCATGTCATCAAATAATATGCAAACTCATCCACACACCCGTTCTCATTAATCTTCCTTGAAACAAAACATTACCTGAAAATGAAAGATGACCAGTAAGCAGAGTGCATATGAGCTCAACAATCCCTGTTTAGGGTCGTTGATCTGCTTCGTTTTGGCCCATTCTTTAACCTACAGACAAAACCTTGATCATTACAAGGATAATGTACTGCTAACTAACGGCAATTTTTCAGAAAAACGAACCAATAAAATCATTTCACGAAATCGTCCATCAATCTGAGAGATCCACAAGAGGCATTTGGACTTCACTTGACCAAGGGGATTGTTGATAGAAATATCACATGATATCTTTGTATACTTGCTTTCAAAAACAAGTAGAGGAACCCTTGCCTTTGGAATCAATTTTAGGATACAATTCGATTTATGAGCACCACCTGAAAAGTAAAATCCATAGAATCCTAAACCTTCAAAGCATAACTATTTGAAGCAACATAATAGACGTCATAACGTACACTCATAAATTAAGTTAGTGACTAAGTGCAGAAGCACTTGGGCTTAACTGTGAAGTTACCTAGAGCATGAACGCTGAGTTTCTTTCGAAGACTCTTGAATTTGTGTTATCAGTTAAATTAAGGTTAAGAGTACTTTAACACTTGGTGAAGCCTTTAAATTTATAGCTTGCAACCTTAATCTAGAACAACCAATTGTCGGAAGATTCAGTATTTGAAAATTTTAGTTATACAAAACATCAAGAGTATCTCCAATTTGCTCAACAGATACCCACATATAGAAGGTATATACATCTTAAGCATGCCACAATGCAGCGCCAGTTAATCAAAAGAAGCTCAGCTATAAAAAGTCTAACAGATGCTAAGACACCTTTTTATACTACCATTGCAGATGTAAGAGAGCTAGAATAATGCAAAATTAATACATAAAGCAACAAAAGAAAGAGAAACTACCTCTCTTAAGAGCTTCCATAATTTCTCTAAGCACCTGTTGTTTTTCCTTCTTCGAAATAGACAAAATTGAAGCATTGGGCAGGTCGATTGAAATATCCACGTCTCCATGTTTAGTATAAAGATTAGAAACAAAAGATCCAAATGGCTCCACTCTTGCACCTTTTATAGAATATAATAAATCACAATGTAGAAAAAACACACACACACATCCACTCAAAAGGAAAAACGAACCAATAGTCTGAAGCTGAAGGTGTGTTTTAGAAGACTTAGATATCACTGATACAGGGTCAAGATTCTTGAGTGGTAAAAAACATGACAAAAAGCGAAAAGATGCATGACACCAACTTATGTTTTTTTTTAAAAAAATAAAATAAAATAAAAGTACAGATATGTACCTCGCAGCTTTTCAATGGACTGGATAACGATGCTTAAATTGGAAATCATGTTTATCCGTTTAACATGATCCTCCTCCAATGGTGCGATAGCAAAAGATATCTTTGAGGACTGTGTCCAGGACAGTGTAATCAGGATTTTTTACTTCCATCAATAAAAATTTACATACCTGAACGGGGGGAAATTGAATGGTAAAAAAATTCAAAAGATGACATGGACGCATATATTTGAGAACAAAAATACAACAAGACTCCAACAAACCAAAATGGTTGTTCAAGTTAGTCATTTTCTGCAGGGTCTAGACAAAATATACATGTCTGAGATGCAAGAGACCAGTAACTGACCAGACTCATTGACAATAATCTCTATATCTTGATACATATCAAGAAAAAATGCACCCAAAACAAATCAAAAGAGTCAAAATTGCAAACCCACATTCGTAAGTTGAAGCATCCAAGACAATTCGGTTCACAAACATACAAAAAACCCTCGAACCCTGCAACAAATAAACATATTACAAGCTGGTTAGAACAATAACTCATTGACAAGAATATTTATAACTTCATACATATCAATAAAAATGCATCCAAACAAGGCTAATTGACAGAAAAATTACAAACGCACATTTATAATTGAAGCATCTAAAACAGTTGAGGTCACAAACATATAACCAACAATTCACAACCAATCCTCAAGCTTCGCACGAACTAAATATTTCACAAGCACACGATGAACAAAAAAGTACACATTACTCAACTCACATCAACTCCCAGTAGCTGAACAGTAAAACTATTCATCATATCCTCACTCTTTATGTCAACAAAAAAATGCATCCAAAACAAAGCTGACTGGCTACAAAACCACACACCCATATTTGTAAATTGATACATCCAAAACAAATAAGTTCACAAGCATACAGCCAACAATCAAGAACCAATGTCCGAACTTTCCAAGAACTAGGTATTCCCAATACAATGGCCAGAAGTACACATTGCTCAACTCTCATTTAGTCATTACCTCCCAGTAAATGACCAGTACAACTGTTCATCATCACATGTACATACACTAACAAAAGATAATCTAAAACAAGACTAATTGACATGAAATTAAAAACCCATATCTGCAAATTGAAGCATTCACAACAACTAATTTCACAAGCATACAACCTACAATTATGTTAAAAGGAAAAAAAAAGTAAAAGTAGAAGCAAACACCACACAACATTAGACAAAGGAAACAATCAATCGACACAAACATCGAGCTAGAGCGCCGAATTCGAACACAAAATGATCAAATATGAAATCAAAGGAAGAGTGAATGGACACTACCCGATTGTTGAAGGAGTGAATCCATAAAGACGAAGCTTTTGATCGGGAATTTAGGAGAGGGAGGGGGGGCGAACGAGGAAGATGATCGGTAATGGGCCTGGGCCTGGGCCTGGGCTTTTTTGAAGTGTTTGTCCGTCCAAGTTCAATCCCATCACGGTTGATGGGCCTTTGCCTCTTCCACTGTTTGTGCCTCTCTTTTTGGCTTAGTTGGTGTGAAAATAATAATAATAATAATAATAATAATAATTAGTTGTTATTCTAATCATTATTATTATTATCATTATTTGTTCTAATTGTTATTATTATTATTATTATTCTTGTTGTTATTCTTATTCTTCTTATTATTATTCTTGTTGTTGTTAATATTATTATTATTTTTGTTATTATTATTATTATTACTATTACTATTACTATTATTATTATTGTTACTATTACTATTACTATTATTATTATTATTATTATTATTACTATTATTATTATTATTATTATTTGAAGTGAACCGAGGATGATATCAGCTTACTTTATGTATTATATAAACTCAAATTCAATGTAACAAGCAGCGGGTTATACTTATGTTCGTGGTTTGGGGGTGGCGACAAGATGAGCTAAATCGAATGAACTTTGGCCAGCTCGAGCTAAGATTGCCACGCAAATAAGCCCTAGCCCAATTCTCCATACTCGATGGTAAGCAAAATGTTATATTAGTTGGATAAAATGTTAAAATTTTCAAAAAAAAAAGAGAGGAAGAAAAGACAACTATATTGTTGATGGTTTACGGAGATTATGCTTGTTTGATAAAATTTCATAGAAATGACAAATACTTCTCCATGCATACTTGAATTTGAAATAATCATCATAATAATTAAGATATAGGGCCCCTTTGGTTCTAACTGATGGAAATTAGATAATCAAAATCAGAAGTTAAACGTTACTTAAATCCTCTTTGAAGCCTTAGCTATTTGGTAAAATATTAATTATATGATACCATTCAATTATATTTAAAATACCAATTTTAATTCTTTTACGATTTTAATTTATACTTGATTTTGTAGTATTAAATTTTTACCAAATTTAACTTTTTGGTTAAAAATCATAATATTTTAATTGACATTTGATAAAATATTAATTACAAAATATTTTTAATACTTGATGAAATGTTTTATTTACAATTGTTCGTGTGATGAATGCTTCACAAATAAGAAATTAGTGGTTTGGGTTATGGGATTACGCCAAGTAGGGCTGTTAAACAAGTGAACGAGCCGAACTTAGCTTGTGCTCGTTTGAATAGATCGAAGTTTATTCGAACTCGACTCGAGATCGAATAAATTTTGAACATATATACTTGAAATCAACTTGAACTTTTTTTATGTTATTCGGGCTTAAGTCGAGCTCGAATACACTTGAAATGTTTAATTTTAACAAGCTCAAAACTAGTACGTTTGGAAGTTCGAAACCAACTCGATTATAAGGGCGAAAGTGGCTCATGGCTCGCTCAATTAGCATGAAAGGCATAGGGGTTGCGGAAGGGTTGTCTGGGCCAAGGCTAAATACGAATTACTATTTCAGTTTTTCTTGTTTATACTTGAAATCAACTTGAACTTTTTTTATGTTATTCGGGCTTAAGTCAAGCTCGAATACACTTGAAATGTTTAATTTTAACAAGCTCAAAACTAGTACGTTTGGAAGTTCGAAACCAACTCGATTATAAGGGCGAAAGTGGCTCATGGCTCGCTCAATTAGCATGAAAGGCATAGGGGTTGCGGAAGGGTTGTCTGGGCCAAGGCTAAATACGAATTACTATTTCAGTTTTTCTTGTATATATATCTAACAAAAAACAATATTAAATATTGTGATGAACGTGGATTTGAACACGATCTTCAATTTGACGTTCTACCAACTAAACTGATGCTACTTTGTTCTTTTATTGTACATAGATAAATATAACTAGCTACAATTAAACTTATTATATATATATATATATATATATATATATATATATATATAAAGATTATCTTAACCTGGAGCAGATAACGTGTATGTCTCAAATTTTAATTTGGATCGTTTGATTGCAAGGACGATCCAAATTTAATTAAAAAAATAAAAAATAAAAAAAAATACCCCCACCCCTCTTCTTTAATACATAGTCAATAATAATATTTATTTTTTATTTTAAATGTATTTCGATTAAGCAATAGATATTCTGTATATTATTATATTATCGGGTTGAGTTCGAATCGATTTCGAGTCGAGTTCAAGTTATAACTTAGTCGAGTCGAGTCAAATACTGTTTTGCTCAAACTCGACTCGTAGGATTCGAGTTTGAACTCGAACATTTAAATATCAAGTTTCAAGTCGAGTCGAACCAAGTCAAACTTAAAATACTAACGAGCTAGTTCGCTCAATTAATAGCCCTAACACCAATGTGTTCGTATTGAAGAAAAAGAAAAAAATAGTGGACAAAAAGGGAAGAAATTTACAAATAAATATAAAAGAATATCTATTACAATTGATTACAAAAAATATGAAAATATCAAATAAAAATCAATAATGATGGACTTTTGGATAGCTTGAAGAGACCTAAAGAGTTAGACGCATATTCGATATTTATAGAAATAAAATTTAATTTATTAAAATGAACTAAAAACGTTTAATTTTTATTAACCACAAAAAAAATTAATCCATTAATTTGAAAAGATAATTTAAACTCATTATATCACACTTCAGTTGGTCATTACACTTGTTGCAGGGAAGAAGAAACCTTACATTCCACGAGAAAAGAGAAGAGGAAACTTCTCATTCTATTCTAAATTTTTCATGTTGACAAATAAAGCAACATATATAGAAGTCAGGAGAGGTGTAGGTGCAAAACCCACAATTCGAGTCAGGGTTTTATATTCAGAACCGGTCAGTTCGACCGTTATTTTTGAGTCGAGTCAGTTTCAGAACACGTGCACTGAGCCGACGCCGAGTCTGCGTGTATGAACTATGAGGGTCATGCGTACCCAAGTATACGATGATGACGTCATGAACACAACAGAAAAGAATGAGTTATCAGAGTATATGAAGGCATGCAGTTTATTTTTTTATTATTATTATATATATAGTGGATCGTAGAATTAGTGTTAAGCCGTTTATTGCGTTAGGACGCATTACGGGCAGTTTGGGTGGGTTGATAGTCTTAGAGCATATCATTATGATGTTTTAGTATTTGTTTGATTTTATGGGATTTTTCCCGATTTTTATGGATTTTTTTAGGATTTACTTCGAGTTAGTTATGATACTTGACTCGAGCCGGAGACGAGTCAAGTATTATTTACGAGTTTGCCACCCAACTAAGTTTTCACCCCGACCTTTTCTCCCCCACACCCAAACCCTAACCGCCGCGCCGCCCCTATTCGCGCGCCACCGCCGCCACGGCCGACGCCACCCAGCCCGGCCACGGCGTCGCCCTGCCGCCCCGACCAGGCCCGGCCACGAGCTGGCTGCCGCGACGCGAGGAAGCCGCGCCTTTGCGTCGTGCTTCCGTCGCCAATCGCGCCGCCGGGCACCATCGCCGCCGCGATCCAGCAGTCGCCTCGGCACCCTCGACCCCTCAGCCGCCTTTCCCGACCGGAGCAGAGGCCATCGCCGGCCTGGCCGGCCGGATCTAGCGACCCATCGCCGCCGCTCCATCTTAGCCTTTTTCCGGCGAGCTGCCACCTCCGTTGACCGCGTCGACCTCGTAGATGAGTTGGGCTCGCCGAGCCGGTTCCAAGGGTACCCAACATGACCACTTTCCGGCCAGTAGACGCCGCCGGCGATTGTCGCCGGGAAACCACCGGAAGCCGCCGGAAAACTGCCAGCAGCTGCCGGAAAACCGCCGAAAATCTGGAATTCACTGGAATTCACCGGATCTTCCACGGGGCTCACCCAGTCGAGCCCGATCGAGCTTCGGACGCCGATGAGCGCCGAATTTGAGTTCCGAGACACGCGACGGAACCCTAACCGTCGCCGATTGTCGACAACGTGAGGTATAATTACCTCCGATTGATTTATTTAAAATTGATGATAATTGTTAGCATAGCATGCTAGGGTTGATTAATTATCATGATTAATGTCTTGACTATGAATAAAGTAAAGATGTGCATGATGAGATTATTAGTGAATGAAGTAAGTGATCTAATGAGATGAATTGGGTATGAGCATGTTAATCGAGTACGATGCAACTTAGAAGAACAGAATAAAATATGGTATGAATAGTTTGAGTTAGGATTATTTACTCTTATAATTATTTGATTGTTATTTTGATGGATGATTTTGTGGTTGCATTGTGTGTGATTCATTGATTTTGATGCATCACGTAGTTAGTGGGCGTTAGTATTTAGTTTTGATGTGTAGGTACGGAGTAGGAGCTCGCCGCCTAGGCGCGATGACACGCTTGGAGCTTCTACCAGGTCCGTTAGGACTTCTCTCTGATTTTATGATCTTTTCTATTGTATGTTTGATTTATTGTCTGCAGGACGGGTTAAGTGGCGTTTTATCGGATCCCACTTAACTCGGGCCATTTAACCGAACATTTTCCGGATTAATAACCCCTCGAGGATGAGATCCCTCGAGGTTGATTTCGAAAACAAGATCCACCAAAAGTTGCCTTCGGGCCTATTATATAACTCCCTACCCAAGCCTATATATATATATAGTTTTCGCGTTTCTGTGAGACGAGAGATGGAGAAATCGACTGCACGTACCATGCAGAGGATGCCGTGACAGTCAAAGCGGGCTCTGGATTAGTGCCAGCGGACTGTTCCATTCCCGAGGGATCCTGACAACTCCGCGTTTGAGTTCCTCACACCCGGAGAACGTGGAGGTTTACGGGTACTGTTTAGTACAGCGCATGTCCGGACTTGTGGTTCAAAGGGTACTAAAGGCGACTGCCTGAGAGTACTCGGCCTTCGTGCTCAAGGCCAGGAGAAATATGGAGGTAAGGAGAGGGCTTAGGATAAAGTTTCACGAGAAGTACTGAAAAAGAAGTGCCGAGAGCGGCACAGTACCAGCAGCAGATCAGTAAGTTCGGGATGCTACCGGGTCTGCAGCCCAGTGGCTCCTCAGTAGTGCCCTTCAGAGTGTTCACGTGGAGTATATGTTGTTTTCTTTCATATGAGAGTTTGCTCTCATAGCCAGTTTGTTATAGTTATTTTCTTTTCGGACCAGTAACGCTTGTTACTGACGTTTTTCTTATATATATGTAGGTGATAAGCACGAGATGGATGTGCCGGCCAGGACGGAGGAGCAATAAGGTCTTCTGCACACACACATTGGGTGATTGAATGTTTAATGTTTTGTTTATGATGTTATTTTATAAACATGCTATGATTAAATGTTTGAGGCATGACAATGACATGAAATGAAATGATCAGAGTAGCGCAACAAAAGTGTGATGGGTTAGGACCCAAAGTTCAGAGAATGATGAATATAGTAGATTAGAAGTCTGTGTGAATGCTATTGTTGCTATGCGTATATATGTTTGAATATATGATTTTGACAGGGTGGCCCCTAATTGCATTTTTAGGGGAAATTCTGTCCCTTTCGTTTTAGAATTTTTACTAATTTTGATTGTAATTGTGTTGGTGTGAAAATTGGTTGCATGTCATCCATGTAGTATCCTGTTAGGGTTTTATGCATTCATACATACATATAGCAAGTTAGATCTTCATCTTAAGACGCCGAGATTGGATCCACACGAGTTAGGTTCGGGTTAGCCGACCTAACCGGGGCCTGTAACATGCCGGTTCGGTTCACGAGTGTGAACCAGATTTGAGGTGTTACAGTAGGTGTGGACATCTAATATATGACACAAGTTCATAGCTCCACGAAGTTTATCGTATCCTTGAGTTTGGATATTTAAAGTTAAAGCTTCACTCATATGTGGATCATGCAAGCTTGGTGAATAATTAGGAAAACAATTAAAATAAATTGGTCCAAATAGATGTTACTAAATCAAATATAACTATTCCGAAAATAATTACGTGGAATGAAATAAATTTACCTCAGTTTTGGAAGTTAGAAAATGTAATACCTCTTAAGGTTATACATAAATAGACAGAGGAAATAATAGAAAATAACAATGGTGATATTGAAATCATTTTTAGTAGACAAAGTATTTTGAATAGACATAGTATGTCCAGTCCATCTTGTTCAAAAAATACTTCAACCAGTATAAAAAGAATTTATATATTTGATCAATAGATTCCTCATGGGATTTATAGGGATGAACCTACATTCTATGAAATATATTTAAAAATTAATACATATCAATTTCAACTTAATAGATAAAAATGATCTAAAGAATTTATGTTATCTAAATATGATAAATTTAGAAGCTACTATTTTAAAAATTATAGTAAAGAAAAAATAAATGAATATAAATAAAAATATTGTGATTATTTAAAATTATTAGGAACAGAAATTCCATTTGTATATTGGTTTAATGAAATAAGGAATCTTAAAATCCAAGTTTTTAAAGAAACTAGAAATTGGGATACTAGTGACGTCAAAACTATAACTAGTAAACATCCTTCCGTGGGAAATATTAAATATAATAATATAAAAACATCATCGTATGTAAAAATAGATCAAAAAATAAATGAAGATATAGTAATAATAATTAGACAGAATAATTATACTCATCTTCATTTACAAACATTAGCAAACCATTTTTTCCAAATTGAAGAAAATGGATGCACAAAGAAAATGGAAAAGAAATGGTTATAGAAAATAAAAAAGAAAAACCAGTTTTAATTAAACCACCATATTATCAAAAGGCTTTAATACTAGAAGTCCTTTAAATGAAGAATTTATAGAAAAATTAACTAGAAGACTAAGAAATTTAAAAATTAATGTATCTATCAAAGTCATTAGTGAAATTAATAATATAGAAGAATATATAGAATAATGTATCTATCTTCTTTTAAGGTTTTGTTATTACCCTTTTACATGTAGTATTTTTATTTTCCTTTTTATTATAAGTTTATTTTTTCTTCTCATGAAAGGTCGTTTACCTAGAGGTTTAGACTTAGGAGGGGAGATTGGGGATTTAGAGGTTCCAAATTATTTGCAAAATTCTCCCAATTCCTTTTTTCCTAAAATTTTTATTTTTTAAGTTGATTTTTTATATTTAAATCATTACATAAAGTTAGACCTTTAGTAACTACGTCATTTATTAATTTTTCAAAAGTAAATGATCCATATGGTATAGTACCGTTGTTTTCATTTCTTATTTTATTTCTAATTCTTTCTGCAAATAAAGGAGGTAACCTGATAGAAATCTTTCTTTCCAAAAATCAAGCATAGAATCATCTCTTTGGAATAATAAGGATAAAAACATATCTTTATAGTATCTAAAATTAGTTAACGTAGGACATCCTAAATTCATAATTAATTATTGAGTTCTTTCTTTTAAGGTATTTATGTCGCCAACAAAATGATGTAACATAGTAGCTATTAATATATAAACAAACATCTTCTAATATTTGATTGGTAATAAGATCTACCATAGTAGCTCCTAAATTTTCATATTTTTGTACAAGTGTTAGATAGTGATCCCACCATCCTTTTAATTGTCCCGAGAATCCTGCGATGACAAATTCAACAATTTACCTATCATTATTATTAGTTGTTTTACATATATTGAATACATTAATATATTATATAATGTTGTAATAATCTGATATTCTGATTGCCCATCAATATTTCATTCATAAATAGATTTATTGTCATAAGATAATCCAAGATTTATTGTCTTTTCTTCGAAGAGAATTGAAGTAAGTGTAGGTCTTTAATAATAATGTCTTCATGTGGGAAGTGGTTGTTGCTGTGTTGGTATGGCCATTTCAATTCTTTTAGAAGAAAATTAATTTATTATTTTTCTATATTATCAGTTTCACTAATGACCTTGATAGATTTAGTAATTTTTAAATTTCCTAGTCTTCCAGTTAATTTTTCTATAAATTCTTCGTTTAAAAGACTTCTAGTATTAATGGTTTTGATAATATAGGTGGTTTAATTAAAACTGGTTTTATTTTCTCATTTTCTATAACCTTTTCTTTTCCATTTTCTTTAGGCATCCATTTTTCTTCAATTTGGGAAAAATGGTTTGCCAATGTTTGTAAATGAAGATGAGTATAATTATTCTATTTAATTATTATTACTATATTTTTATTTATTTTTTAATCTATTTTACATAAGATGATGTTTCTATATTACCATATTCAATATTTCTTACTGGAGGATGTTTACTAGTTATAGTCTTGCCGTCCACTAGTACCCTAATTTCTAGTTTCTTTAGAAATTAGATTTTAAGATTTCTTATTTCATTAAACCAATATACAAATGGAATTTTTGTTCCTAAGAATTTTAAATAATCATAATATTTTTATTTATATTCATTTAGTTTTTCTTTACTATGATTTTTAAAATACCATCTTCTAAATTAATCATGTTTAGATAAATAAATTCTTTAGATCATTTTTATCTATTAGGTTGAAATTGATATGTATTAATTTTTAAGTCCATTTCATAGAATATAGGTTCATCCCTATAAATCCCATGAGGAATCTATTGATCAGATATATAAATTCCTTTTATATTGGTTGAAGTATTTTTTGAACAAGATGGATTGGACATACTATGTCTATCCGAAATACTTAGTCTACTAAAAATGATTTCAATATCACCATTATTATTTTCTATTATTTCCTAAGTTTGTCTATGTATAGCCTGAGGAGGCATTACATTTGCTAGCTTCCAGGACTGAATTAATTCTATTTTATTCTACCTAATTGTTTTTAGAATAGTTATATTTGATGTAGTAACATCTATTTGGAACAATGTAGCTTTCCCTTTAAGTGATCCAATTTTAGAGTTTGGACTTATGGTAGTCATAGCTTTTAAACATATTCTATATATGACGGATAAGTTCATAGCTTCAAGAAGTATATTATATCCTAGAATTCGGATATTTAGAGTTAAAGCTTCACTAATACGTGGATCATGCAATCTTAATGAATAATTAAGAAAAAATTAAAATAAACTAGTTCAGTTCCTAATCTCAATTCAATTACTCTTAATAGGGAATCTTAAAATTTATTATGTCTTTTATCACAAAGACATAATAATAAAAGTATTTAAACCTTATCTAGTTAAATGTCTAACAACCACTTGAACTAAGCCAAGATAGATATATTTATTTAAGCCTTTAATTCTTTGATTAATTTATTTTTTAATAAGTTAATGTTATCTATAACATCACCTATACTTACACTTTTCTCAAAAAATTTTATTATATAAGACTGTTAACACATTAGTCTACTAAACTTTAAGAATAATTCACTTATTTAATTTTTGTTCAATATTATTATATATTATTTGTTCTTTTGAGTTTTCTTAACTAAACTTATTAAGAAAACTATTATAAATTAAAGTATTCATAAGTAAGAATTTCTTAAGAGAAGCCAATCCAACTACCTCCACACCAACCTTAGCTCTTAAAGACTTACAAAATCTTCTAACTCCGTCACTTACCTAAGTAACTTTAATTTATTTTGGTTATGATATCAAGTTAAACTCGATCACTCAAATCTTCACTCGATCATAAAACACATAAATAAAATATACACAAAAAATATAAACAACACAAAATACTCACAGAATATTTAAGCACTTATTCAAAATAATAACACCACAGTCTTATCAAGTCTTATCAGACCAAGTGGGTTTTAAAATAATATAATATTAAAGACAATCTTTAATGTATATGGTTCCCAGATAGGAACAAGTTAAATATAGTTCCAAAGACGGAACATGTTCCAAAGCTTACTTGATTAAATCAAACTTTTGTACATGATGTTTATCTTCTGGCACTCATACAAATTGCACTCTGATAAGATCTCACACTCTTTCACTCAAAGTAAACACACAATAAACCACACTTATGTACATGTATATATGTTTGGTGACTCATCTATACTGATCCTAATGAAATATTAACTCAAGCAATAATGTTAAAATAATGTTATTGAACTTAATTTGACATAATTGGTTGAACCAAATATAGCATACCGGCTATCCACTCGGGCTATCCCATCCGATAATAGTATTTAAAACCATAAAACGTTAGGCGTCGGCTGAGGGCGACCACGAAAACTTTAGTCGTTTAGTCTGTGCATGAATAAAATTTAGCTACGAATGAACGAGTATATATTGTATAGATAAGACATCCTCTTTTGAAAGAGCACAAGATTCCCAAAGAGAATTATATGAAATAAATAAATGAAAACACCGAATAAAACCTGGCCTATTAATTAGTTAAACAATGTATATCCTTCAATACGTCCAACCTTTTGCCTCTTTCTATTCATACGTGCCTTCAATCCACAGGGTACAAATGCCACCTCGTCAAAACACGCAGGAAAGAGTTTGGCCTTCCTCATCCATATTTGTTTATTCCGCCGGCCAAATTAAGTTAATATTCTGTGTACATACATCTTCCCACTCAAATTAAGTTATTTATTGGTTATGTGTCCGTCACTATATTTTTAGAAGTTTATGCCTAAACAATCTTCGATTTTCCCCATCAGCCACATGTTCCAACTTTCGTGTGTCCACATTGCCAAGATTAAAAAAGAAAAAGTGGGCATCTTTTGGGCAAGTCTTTGCCAATGGATCTGATAAGAATCATCTCATCACTACATTTATAAATCAAATATTTTTTTTACCGGGTATATAAATGAGACATTGATGAAACATATACATGTATATATATATGTATGTTTATACGGCGCAGAGATGTTTAATAATTCATTAAACATATCCAAATTAAACTTAAAAAAAGAAGAAATAAATGTAGTGATTACTTGTTATTTCTCTTTGCGTCGCTTGAGGTCCACCACCACCACGCTCACGTTGTCCTCGCTCCGCCGCGCCACGGCCAACTTCGTCAGCAGCACCGCCGCGTCCCGGCACCCGCCGCCTTCGCCTTCCGAAGATCCGGCGTTGCGCAGGCACGCGCGGGCGACGTCGCAGGCCGTCTCGTTCGGCACCACGTCCCACAGCCCGTCGCTGGCGAGGATGAGGCACTCGTCGTCGTCCGACCGATCGGTGACCGTCACCTCCGGCACCGGGATCACAAACGGCTTGAGATAGCCGTCGCCGATCGCCCGGGACATGGCGAGCATACCCAGCACCCGGGGGCAGTCCCACCATATCACTCGCCCGCCGGCGGACTCGATTCTCTCGAGCTCGTCTGATCGATCCGGCTGCGCACAAATCGAATGATAATGAAAAATGGTAAGGAAACTACGAAGAAAAAGGGGCGGATCTCTTTGGATCGGCGACTGACCTTGTGATCGGTGGAGAGGGGTATGGATTTCCCGCCACGGGAAAGGACGGCGCGGGAGTCGCCGCAGTTGGCGACGACGATCTTTTCCGGCGAGACGACGGCCGCCACCGCGGTCGATCCCACCGCGTCGCAGAGCGGCGACTGCAGCTCGCACCGGCAGATCGTTTCTTTGGCCCCGGCAGATCCTCGTCGCCGGGTTACCTGCTCGTCCATCCTCTTGAAGCTCTTCTCCATCACACCATTCCAGTACTCTTCTTCTTCTTCTCTTTGCTGCCTTTTACTCATCAATTCTTCCGCCACTAGATTGTGCATCTCATGTTGGCAAGACTTTGCCACCTAAAAAAAACACAAAACAACTCAGATTTGTAACACAATCAAAGCTTTTTTGTTCTTTCGATAATCTAATCAAGTATAATCCGTTACATGAGAGCAGCCATGGCCGTCGAAAACCGCGAAAAAATCGAGCTGCGGAGCGAAGGAGGGACGAACGGAGACGGCATCCTCCATATCCCTCCTCCGCCCAATGAACGACATCACCCCGAACCTTCCCTCCCCCTCCGAAACCGACGACACCGCCGCCTCCTCCTCTCCGCACCCTCCCCCCAACACCTTCTTCCCCTTCCCGTCCTCCTCCGCCGGCGCCGTCCCCTCCACCCTCCGCCGCTTCCCGCCGGCGACATCCCCCTCCGCCGCCTTGCAAGCGCGGATCTCCATCCGCCGCCGCCGCACCTTCCTCGGCGAGGAGGCGCAGTCGCCCTCCGCCATCACCATCTTCACAGATGAGGCCACCAAAACTCGAATTCGATCTTATTTATACAAACCATCAACTCCCCTCCCAAAAAAAACAACATCTAATCAATAAATAAGAAGTAAAAAAATTGGGGTGACGGGCACGCAGCCCCTCACAAACACGGTCGGCGCCTAATCATTCCTCAAATCTCCACCGTCAACGATCGACAACGCACCCCGCCGAATCCGCAAAGACAATCCAGCTGGGCCCGCTGTGGGCGGAACACGTTCGCGGACCACCGAGTGGGGCCGGCGGCGAGAATCCAGGGGCACGTGTCGATCCCGATATCTAGATTTCGGGCCAGTATGACGTGGCGGATGCGACGCGTGTGGGGCCGTGGTTCGAGGAGAGGTCGACACGCGGGTGACGGCGTCGTGCTGGGTTGGGGCGGAAGTTGTTGGACACGTGTCGGTTATGCGAGGGGGTGTTGGGGAAGAGGAAGGATGGGCCCGCGTCTGGTGTAACCGAGTTGGGAAGGATGTGTCAGGTGTGGGATTCTGTTTTATTTTGCATGTTCTGGATGTCTTCCTTCTATCTAACTCTCTCTTGGAATTGTAAATTGCGAAAAATAATTTGATCGGACCGGAGTGTAAGAACGGGTATGTGAAAAGCATGCGAAATTCGACTGCTCCAATCTCTAATCCTAAATAAGATTAAGAAAAATTGACCAACAAATGTGTGGATTAGGTTAGAAATGTTTGTGTATTAAGGTTCATTTGATAGAGGAATGATACCAAAGTCAAAAAAAAGCTTGTCATTTTTGTCTTTGTTATATTCTAGAGATAGAAACAAGTGCTATTTTCAAAATCACTCCAGAGAAGAATGAGTAAACCCCTTGCACGAATAGGCCGATTTAAATTAGATCGGCGTCGTGCCGATCCTATTTCGGGGCCGAATTGGTCGGCCCGAATTGGCCTCGAAATCGGGTGATTTCACCTGATTTTGAACGATTTAACCGACGCCGATCCTATTTCGGGCCGAATTGGTCGGCCCCGAATTGGCCTCAAAATCGGGTGATTTCGCCCGATTTTGAACGATTTAACTCGGAATCGGAATCGATTTTTTTAGTAAATTATTAAAATACCTTAGGTATGATTTTTAGTAAATTATTTAAGCCTGGGTAAAATGGTAATTTAAATTTTAAAAACCTAAAATCATACCCCTCCCCCCACTTCCGCGACCGTCGCTCGCGCTGCTGCCCTCTGCCGCGCTTTTGCCGTCTGACCTTAGCTCTGCCCGACATTCCGACCACGCCACCGCCGTCCGACCTCAGCTCCGCCCGACCTTCCGACCACACCACTGTTCGAATAATTTTAGTAACATGCAAGTATTTTAGTAACATGCAAGTATACATGGTCGAAACAAGTAATATAATGATAAATTCGAGTATCGTTCCCACAGGAGATGAATTTTCTTAAATTAATTAAAGAAAATAATATTAAGAGAAAAATAAAAATAATTGACTTAGCTAAATATAAATAATAACTTTAAATAAAAGGAAACGTTAAAATAATAAACATCGTTCTAGAGTCGAATTTCCCTTAACATCAATTTAATCTCCATCATATCTTACTCTTATCTTTTATTCCCTCAGATTGTCGATCTAGGATAATTATATGACATGGTGGCTCCCGCTCCTTCATACTTCTATTATTTTACCTCAATTTCTACCTCCCGGTGATAATTGATTAATCCATAAAATAATGCATTAAGAATTGCCTTACAACCGCATACGGTGTTGTGTATCTTCTGACCATAACGACAAACAAGTCAAAAGACTCCGTATGATGAATTATCAATGACTAATCTAATTAATTTCTCTCAAAATCTAATTAAACCGCATAATCTAAGAAATAGTTGATCAATCTATTCTTAGCATTTAGAACATGATAATTCAAAACGATCCGATTGAATAAAAGAGTAAGAGCTTGAAATGAATTCAATTAAATCATGTTAAGTTCCATTCTTCTCTAGAACGAAATATAAAACTACTCCATAATAAAAATAGAAAACAATATAAAGAAAAACAATATAACTACTCCATAATAAAAATAGAAAACAATATAAAGAAAAACAATATAAAGAAGAAACTAACTTTTATTACGAAAGAGAAAACTACTCCATAATAAAAATAGAAAACAATATAAAGAAAAACAATATAAAGAAGAAACTAATTTTTATTACGAAAGAGAAAGAAATTACAAAAACTAAAACTACTACTTCTACTACAATCTGAAGCCAAGAGATGAGATATCATAACAACAAATGACCACCCCTTTATATAGAAGTGGAGATACAAGAATTCGAAGAGAGTGTTCACAAATCGACGTAATCTAATTAATTATAATGTCCCTTCAAATATCCAACTGTTCGGCTCCATTGAACACCATAACTTGTAGCCATTGGGTAGGGCCAAGTGTCATAACCAATCAATTCCAAAGCTTAATTTATTCATCTTTTTCTCCATTAAAACATCAAAGTTAAATATATATAATAAAATATTAATTAACTAAAATAATAAAATAAAATATTACTTAATTAATAATGTTTATACCTGAGAAGTACAAAATCATATAAAAATATGGGTAAATATTATATATTTTAAACACTTAACAGCCACCGCCCTCGCAACTCCGCCTCCGACAGCACTGCAGAGTGTGCTGTGGAGCGCAAAGGCAAGGAGTTCGAGTAGAATCGGCGACCAAATGAAAATTTGGGTAAATTTGGATTTTTTTATTGAAATTGAATGTTGTGATGTGTCGAATTGTTATCTATGATGTGCTAATTGATTAATATGATGTGCAAATTGTGATGTCCAAATTGAAATTTTGTGCGGATTTGGGATTTTTCTATTGTTGATTTGGGATTTCGTTGACTTAATTGTGTGTGCTGCAAATTGTGATGTGCGAATATGTGCTATGTGTAAATTTTGATGTGCAAATTGTGATGTGCGAATATAGCTTGGAAGTCTTGAAAATTTGCTTGGTAGTGGTCCGATTGATGATGAATTTTTTGGTGTGCTACTGTTGATATGCTATGGTTTCTAGGAACTGTAATTGACGGTTTTTGCAGTTAATTGTCTTTGCCTTGGTGTTCAGTTTGTTGTCTTTGTGAATGGGATACCATTTGATTGAAAATCTGCTTGGTAGTAGTCGGATTGATGGTAGTTGTAGATTCTGGAATTCTCTTTAGCTGCAAATTTAACTACATAGTCATTTGAAGTTATCAAAATTTCGAGATATCAGTCACAGGGAAGATGGATTTTGGATGGGAATATGGCACACCACTTAATGCATCTAAGAAGCAAGTCATATGTAACTTTTGCGGAAAAACCATAAGTGGAGGGGTATATCGCTTCAAGCAATATATTGTTGGACTCAAAGGAAATGTTGCTGCTTGTAAGAAAGTACCTTTATGATTATTATATAAATACTTGAATTTGTGTATTTATGTTGAGAAATTATATAATTATGTATTTTAGGTATTTCTGTTATGAGTTGGCAAATTTTTGTATATGGCCGATTTGGACCGATTCAGGCCGATTCAACTAAACTGATTCCTGGCCGATTCAGACCGATTCCGATTCCGATTTTGACTCCCTAGAAAACCGATTCCGATTCCGATTCCAATTCCGATTCATGCAACCATAAGTAAACCTTGGGCATGTGAATTATCAGGGTCAAGTATGCTTGTGATAAGATGATCTCTTTTTTAATCCAATTTACAGATAAAAAGGTATAAATTATGTTGTTTATAGAGTAAGGCATTACGAATAACAGGGTTTTTTTTTCAAAGCAAATAGGAGGTTGCTGCTAGTTATATAAACAGTTAAGAACAAAAAAATTACAAGATGGAATACAAATTTTTACGAGACCAAATTCGATTCAGTTGAAATACAAACCGATTATTCCCCCCAAGTTCCCAACAAATATTGAACAAATGTTAAAACGGGAAAGTATGTCCATACTTCGCCTGTGTACAGACCAAATGAGCGCAATTTGAAGAACAGATTCCTTCAAATTTGGTTGCTGGGCATTCTGTGGAAGTGGCTCATTTGGAGTTGTTTCTCTGGGGAAAAAACTTGGGATTTGCCCAACGATACTGAAAATATTAGGCCCATAACATTCTGGGCCCTCTTACTCCAGTAAGCCCATAATTACAGCTAAATATATTTTAAATTTATAATATTTTTATAATTATGACAATTGGCTGATTAGTTAATCCAAGCTTCAAGGGTTGTACCGATGGATCTCAAACATAGAGGAGAGCGATCAATTCAGGTTTTCCTACGAAGAAGAAGAGTAACAAAACCCACAAAGCCAAACCCGGTTCTATGATTGCACTAGCGTCTGCAAGCACGGCTTCTATCCAATGATTAAGCTCTTGGTGGGCATATATGAACTTGCATGGAAAAGTTTAGAAGCAAATCACAGGTGGAGTTGCTTTTCTCAACCCGTCATCAACTCCTAATCTTGGGTTAGGAAGCAATGTCCCAATCTGTTTCACCACCTATGCGATACTTGTTTGCCTCTTGGGGCCCAACACACTCACAATCTAGTTTAGGAATGTAAACAAACCAAACCTTCTCATAATTATTTTATATTTAGATCGATTCGACTTGAACTTGTGTTGTTAATTTTATACTTGAAAAAATACTCAGCTAAAAATAGATAACTTGTTGAACAACGAATAGAGCTTAAACTAAGGAGTTTTCAGCTTCGGCTTGGTTCGAAACTTGAGCTCAACATATTTAAACTTAAAAAATACTCAGTTCGACTTTGCTCGTCAATATTATTGAGGTCATATTAAACTTATAAAGTGTTGAAATTTTTTTTGATCTTATATAAGTTAAGCTCGAATCAAATATAAATATTCACTCGACTCGAAAATATAGTGAGCCGAATAGGAGCCAAACCCAACCACCGTGAATTTTGAATGAGCTCAGCTCGACTATAATACATCAAAGCTCATCAAACACTCAATTAAACTCAAACATGTTTGCTAAATATCATGTCAAATTCAAAAACATTTCTTCTTTGCTCGACTTGACTCGGCTCGTTTACACCCCTAATGTAGACGGTGAAACAATAAGATTAATGTTGCTAATTGAGTCTAAAACAACTAATGACATGTTGAATATATATTCAAAGTGTACTCTAATTTATGAGAACATATACTATGTTTGTAAGATAATAAACTTGTGTTAGATCAAGTAATTCTATAAAACCATCGCCCACTATATTTTAAGGCCAACATAACCATCTAATCTACAAATATAGTTTATTTTTGGAGAAAAAAATTCTATTAATATATATATATATATATATATATATATATATATGAAAATAATTTTTCTGCACTATGTCTGCAACATACAGAAGGGGAGTCTACACCCAATTTGATCTGAGTCGTCTATTTTATATGAATGGCCAAAATCAAATCCTAAAAAATTTACCTAAACCTCACCCCTCTTCCCTCCCTCCCACTCATGTCGCCGCCTCCCCCCTCCTGCCCCCTGTCACCCCCCTCCCTGCCCTCCCCCTCCCACCCGCCACTACCTCCCCCTCCCGCCCTCCCTGCCGCTCCTTCCCACTGCTTTCGGTTCTTCCCACTACTTTGAGAAGATAACAGGAGCCCTATCAAGGCCCACCTTGTTGCTGCCTCCTTGCTGCTGAAGCATCACCAGGAAGCTTGAGGAGAATCGCTACCTTGCTGTCACGAAGTACCATACGACCACCATTGCTGCTGCATACCGAAGGATTGCTGACTTGGAGTCATCACTGCCCATTGCTGCTTTGCTCGTTGGCAAACCCTTGGAGTGTCGTTGCTGCTTGCTGCTTGCTGCCAACACCTTGCCTCCTTGGAGTGTCGCTGCTGTTGCCGCTAGAGTGGTCTCACCAAGTTGTCCAATCGAAAAGGTGGAAGTCCAGCCGGAGCCTTGCTGACCGCTGCCTTGGGGTGTCATTGCAGCCGCCAATGAGAGGGGTACCTGTTCGTCCTTGCCCAATAACTAGAGTGCCTCAATCCAATTTGCTGCTACTTTTCTTCCCTTGTTGGTCTTTAGCCAAAGCCGAGACGGAGAGGGCAGGGAGGGCGGGCGGAGGGAGAAGGTGGCGACGAGAGTGGGAGGGAGGAGGGGTGAGGTTTTAGTTTTTTAAAAATTTAATCTGGACGTTTGTAAAATAGATGGGTTAAATTAAATTGGGTGTCGACTCCCTTTCCGGAGAAACCATTATATATAGCATATATATATATATATATATATATATATATATATATAAAATTTGTATAAGGTGAAATAACTTTCTAGAGTTTGTCACCTCTGTAAATTTTCGGGATACCAATCATACAATGGTTGGTGGCAAGTCACATTTGGCAAAGACAAGTGGTTGAGCCATATTAAATTACTTAGTACTTTCTTATTAGATATTCCCATGACTTTGTATCTAATAATGTGGAGGAAATTTTAAGGTACTTTAGTCATATCATTTTATTGCTTCTCTATTATAGCATTGGCTATGAGAAGTTCACCTAAAATAACACTTTTTTATCTTTAGTATGGTTTGAAAGACATCATATAATAATATGATTGTTCTCTTCAAAAGTTTGAAACAAAACAAATATTCACGTAACAAACACCAATTATCATTGTTTCAAAAAAAGGTTTCAACAGTGTAAAAAGAAGTTCTTCAAGTTGATCATCCTTTTTCTTTCAAAGCAAGTTGATCATAAGTGATCAAAGTAGCTAGCTATATATACAAGAAAGATGTGATTAGTTCACATCAACACGTTAATTATAAGATTGAATTGACTCTAAAACTGTACATATCCCATTAATTTAGAAGTCACTTTACATAGCTAAGACAAAATGATCGATGCTTCACCATACCGGACAAATGACTAACGGATAAAGAAATCACTAATCATGTCATCATCCATCACTGTCTGAATAATTTGGGTCGAGGTTACAATCTACATTACCATAATAACTCCTTAATTATGATAAGGTTTGACTTATTTTTTCATGAAATATTTTTCTCATCTTTTCACCTGTGATTACAGAACTCATTGGATCACACCTAGTGAACTATGAAAAGGGAACTAAGTTTGATAAAAGTAGGAGATTTAACCAATTAAAATATAAAAATAAATAAATAAACATATTAAGGTTAATTTTTTTATTTAATTAAAGTTTATCTTAAAAGGTTAGAGTATATCCTATTATTTAATAAATATTTATCTGTAAAATTAAAATTTACTAATCAAATAAATATATGCGCAATATTTTGCATAGTATATATAAATATGGCACAGTTGCTTGCCTGTTTCAATGCACATCACAGAAGGTGCGCCTTCGCTTTTGTTTGTCTACATAAATCATAAAGTGGTGGTTACAACTCAATGTCTCATTATTTGACCAGCTCATCATTATTAAATAGTAATGATCAAATTATCAAATACAAAACAATGCAAAAGATAGTGCACGAGGGCTGCTTAAATACTCCATAATTTAACAAATTCAGATTTTCGTATAGTAGTTTAAGTCAGTAGCTAGTAACCTCAAAACAACGTACAAAGTATGGAAGGGATACATAAATATTGGAGATTTGCAAGGGGTTTATCAACATTAGAATTTAGAACAGGTCCTTCACGATATAGGAGCAACTGTTGAAGCAATATTTGCTATATAAGCTGCCTTGTAATATGAAAGCAATGCAATTTATGAGATGGGTAGGAGCAGGATGTCTTTCATGTTGAGACCTGGTGACAATGATATATATAAGGTGGTGAGAGTGGTTTGTAGAAATGTATATTGGCAAGGCAAGACGTTGGAGACGAGGCTGGGCTTTGGGATTGCCCAAATATGCCGGCAAAGGCCGGGGCAAGGGACATTAAAATATATGGAGTTGGGTGTCCATGAAAGTGTGAGTATTGCAAAAAATTTAAAAAAAGGTTCGAGATATCCAAACAATAGTGTTTTGGATTAAATCGGGAATTCATTGATCGCTGTTTTATTAATTGATGTTAAATTTTAAGTTAGCTTGCTGCCACGTACCATATAATTATGAGTTTGCTGCAAATTAATTTTTTTTCTAAGGCTAATAGTATTTTTTAGAGAGATTATTGATAATTCTAATAATTTTAATTTGATATTTATTTCTCTTTGTATATATATAGAGAGCTTTTAATATAAAAATCATGGTGCTTTTATATAGAGTATATATATATATATATATATATATATATATATATATATATATATATATATATATACCCTATATAAAAGCACCATGATTTTTCATTTTATTATATTTCGGCCTTTTTCTATCACATAGTTAATCCCCTCATTTTTCAACTTTCTAATTAATCATCTTACCCTTTAAATTCTCTAACTTGCATCCTAATAAGTCATTGTATTTTTAACTCTCCAACTAATTTTTTGATCTCCTGAAACTCTTCACTTTTATCTCCTACTATTTCAAAACTTTTTGTTTTTAGTCAATATTTATTTTTAATTATTTAATACAAGTATTTTTAACTAATTAGATATTAATATATAATATTTAATATAAAAATTTTTCATATAATTTTTATTTTTTATGATTTCAAATTGATTTCAATGAGCAAAATATTTTTAAATATATTTGGAAAAAATGTGTTTAAAATTAAATATTTAATAATATTTACATTTCAAATTACTTTATATTTATTCATATATTATTAATTAAATTAAAATATAATGCATATTAAAAATAAAAAAAATTAATATACAACTTTAGTTTATTACTTAATATTTAGCCATAATTTTGGTGATTAAAATTTGATGGTCACTTGGAAGTTTGAATTTTTTTATGCAAGACAATTTATATTGGCCTTATTGTAAATAATAACTGGGATCTTATTTATAATACTTTTAGTGTAGATATTTTTTTACTAAAATTTTAAATTGTAAAATTATTATATCTTTATTTATAATACTTTATTTAAAAGGGAATTTTTAATGTTTTTTTTATATTATATATTTTTTATTTTATTTTTAATAAATTTTAAAAGTTTGCCTGATATAACTCATGCATTGATAAGTGTGTGTGTGTATATATATATATAAAATAAATTTTTACCGTGTTTTGACATTCCCCTTGCACGGCGTTAATTCTTGTCTCACAGATTTCTCTTATTCTTCTAATACTTCTCCAAACTCTTACTCTTTACTCGCCCAAAACTCTTTATTTTCGTCTTCTACTCGCTCAAAGCTCAATATTAACCGATATTTGTATTTTTAATTGTTTAAAATAAGTATTTTTAACTGATTAGATATTAATATTTAAAATATAATTTTAAATTTTTTTCATATAATTTTTGTTTTTGATAATTTCATATTGATTTCAATGAGCAAGATATTTTTTGAAAAAAATTATGTTTAATTAAATATTTACTGATATTTTTATTTTAAATGATTTTATATTTCTTCATATATTATTAATTAAATTAAAATGTATTGCATATTAAAAATGATTAAAAATTAATGTACAATTTTAGTTAATTACAAAACATTTAGGTGTAGTTTTGGCTATTAAATATTGTGGGCCACTTGCAAGTTTAAATCTTTTTTTAGAAGATATTTTATATTAGACATTTAAATGTAAATATTTAGTGTTGATCTTGACAAAATGATATTTGTAAAAAAGTTCAACTAAGAATTTGTAGATGTTTTTTACTAGTGTTCAAGTTGTAAATTATTATATATTTATTTATCATATTTATTTAAATGAATGTTGTATGTTTTTTAATATTATATATTTTTAATTTTATTTTTTTATAAAACTTTAAAAAGTTTGTCCCACAATTTTTACAAAACTACAATAAAGAATCAACTCTAATTTCCTCTTGTTGGAAATATTATTACACATACATAAAACAAAAAATCTGAGGGAGTTGGAAAATCTGTTATCACTAACTTATAATCTGTAAAAAAAAATGCAACATTAAGATTTATCGTTGGAGGCAGGCTAAAAAGTATTATCTTGAAAGTATATTGTCCATCTCGTGCTTTAGAACCTTTAATGATAAATTATTCTCAATATACAATAGACTAATCACTTTTTTATAAGCGTAATGATCAAGTTTCCATTAATTTATTAGACGGTCAAAAACTTTACCAAATATTGTCTAAATCAGAAAAAACAATATATTTTTTCAATAAATCTCAGAATAACTTAGGAGAAGACTTTTCTTTTTTTTTGAACTTCCTCTGACCACATTCTGATACTCATTTTTTATAGAAATAAAATTAAATAGTAATTAACGCTTCAATGGACAAAAATTGACCATCAAAATAAATGATAAAATTACCAGCTAGTTAAAAAACCACCCATATAAATAATCAATTTTTTAAAAAATATGGTCCGATGTGGGCCAAACGTTAAACTTAAAACACAGTCAACCAACGCTTTTATAGCTATGAAAAAATCACCAAAATTTAAAATAACACTAGTATATGAAACATCATTAACCGTTACTTAACTAATTTCTTCATAGCAGCCCTTTCTCATGCCAATTATAGCCTTTTGGAGTTTATATGACGACTCGATACAGTGCAATTTGAAGGACCAAATAATTTTTTGAAATTAGATAACCAATTCGAAGATGTGTTAATTAACGCAACTGATCTTCTCCACAAGATGTAAAATTGTTTTCAACATTTATTGAGTCCAATGCTTAGTGGAGATGAACATACATACCTCTTCGCTAGCCAAAAGCATTTGTGTGTATATACATACTTGATCAACAAAGGGCGGTGGTAGCAGGACATTGAGCATTGACAACACCTAGTACAGTTTAAGTCATGTCACTGTCTGGACCATTTTCTATATACCACTTCCCCCAAGCATTTGTACTACTACTTGATTTTTCACCTCTTTCTCCCTTGTCTCCTTCACCTTCAACCCATTTTGTGAAGTATGTATTTGAACCACTACTCCTTTTAGTTATAATAGAAGTTGTGAAAAAGAAGAAGGCTAGTTTTGAGTTTCAGTATCTAGCTAGCCAGCATTTTTTACTCGTCTCAGCTTGGTGATGAACTTCAGTTGATGAATTTAAGCAGAGCACTTGTATCAATAGCTCATGTCGATTTTACAAAGAATTAATTATGTGGAAAAAAATTGGTATCTAATAAAATTTTTAAAAACTAATATTTTCATCTCCGCTCAAATTAATATAGACCGTTTGGTTATAAGAACGACCAGATAATTAAAATAGTTTGCCAGATTTAAGACATTTATGATTATAGAATATTAAATATATTTGGTAAGATGTCATATTATACGTGACCTATATTATGTATAAAATTTTATTTTAATTTTATAAATAAATTCTTATAGAATAATAAGATATAAAATAATAATCTTATATATTAGATATAGATTGTGATTAAGTCTTATTTTATAAATAAATCTCAATTGAATAAGAAAATATATTATAATAATTTAATTTATTATTTTTTAAAATGATCTCCCTATTTTTAATATAAAGTCATAAACTCTTTTTTATTAATAAGAGTAGATAGTTAGGTTTAATTTTTGGGGATCTTTTTTTGATTAAATTTAGCAAATTCTAAATAAGTCTTCTACACGAGTTGGATCGTTGAGTGTGGGCCCATTCGAATCGGGTATCCCTTTGCCACTTGGCAACTCGTCCGGGAACAAAAATACGTTTAAAGGTCGGCCCCGGCGCGAAACTCGCTCCGGGCCCCACGCGCACACCTCCAGGACAGCCGAGTGGCGGCCCCACCATCTTTGTGCCGCCCATCACTGCCCGAACGTCGCGCACGAACTCCCCGTCCCCAACCGTCCGATCAAATGCCGGCGCCAGACCCCGTCAACGGTACCTACCCCACTTTTTGAAACAGTCGCCTGCGGCAATTGACTCTCCTCCGTCCGATTTGGGTTCGACGGCTGTAAATTACAAGAAGCAGCGTTTCCTCTTACACTTATATATATATATATATATATATCCTCTTAGACTTTGCTTACACGTTGCCACGTGTCACGAAAGTCACCGGTTTTCCAATTTTTTAAACTACATTTAAAAAAAAAGACTTATAGTTATCACGGGGTGAATGGTCAGATTTACTGGGTAAAATGTCTACGTTTGGAAGTCAACCTCTGCCGGAAAATGTTCCATACATGAATGAATGTTGCATAGATAAATATTATAAACGTTATAAGACCTTCGACCTAAAACAACGTCTACCATAAATAAAAAGTTAATTTGAAATTATTAATTGATGAGTTATTGGAGTTGCCATTCAGTATGTTAAGTCCAAATTTGTTTATCTCAAATTTAAACTTATTTATCATCGATTTTGAATTGATTGCTGACCCATTATCAACTTAAAATATAGTTTTACAAAAAACTTATTTTACAAAACAAAATCTCACTTATCACTATATTTTTATAATAAAATAAAATAATCATCATAAAACTGGCTCCTATATTTTAAAAAAACATAAATAATAAAAATATAATTTCCGCTCTAGTTTAATCTAACAAAAAACACCCAAGACACAACCAAGTATGCTAACTTTTATCAACTCAAACTTTCTTACAAATTAAACCTACAAATGAAAAGAGGCTATTAGTCTTACTATGAAGTATGAACATCAAACCTAAATTCAGCCCATTTTAATAATTCTAATTCATAATTTTTACAAGTTAAACTTATAATTAAATTAAGATTAATCAAGTCATAGTTTTAACTACCATATAGATTATCACAACTGATAGAGAGTATATTTGAATTAATTAGGTCAAATCAGGTTCAATTAAATTTTAATAATATAAATAAAATAATCTATTAAATATTTAAATATATTTCATCATTAATATTTTATTAAATATAATTTGAAATATTATAACTTAAAAAAAGATTTTGTAAAAATATTAGATTCAAAAATTGATATAGATTTAAATGATACAGATGCTTAAATAGTAATAAATTTGAAGATAATATATGTAATATATCGGGTACAATAGGAGACTATGGTACTTAAAACTATGAAACCAACTATAAAGCTTAATCAGTCCCATAATTCCATTAAATTGGACTTGTCATCGAACTTTTAACGAGTTAAACCTCAAACCAGGTGGATGTTAATCAAACAATTTTAACCGCGCTCTACCTAACTCAGTGGGTCTGCCAATCGTTAACCACACCTTCAGATGAGATTACTATACTACATAAGAGAGAGACGTCGCCAAGCAAGGAAGAAGAAGAAGACGAGGCAGAGAAGGAGCTCAATCGAACCCTCAATCTCTCCGATCCAATTCTCTATCAATCAAATTGTTAAAATTACAACAACAATCTATCTTCCAACAGATACAAGAGAACAAAAAAACCATGCAAATCTTCTGAGCAGAGCTACTTAAAAGTGCTGCAAACAATGGCGTCCCCCATGCACAACGAGCCCAGCGTCGATACCGACAAGCTCAGCTACGAGATCTTCTCCGTCCTCGAGTCCAACTTCCTCTTCAAGCACCTCGCCCACCTCTCCCCGCCGCAGCCCACCACGTCGCCGGCGTCGCTGGTGCCGACGCCGGCCGGCGCCGGAGCTGGCGAGAGTAACCGGGGCAAGGTCCGCGTCCTGACTATTGACGGCGGGGGCATGCGGGGGATCCTCCCCGGCAAGGCCCTCGCTTACCTAGAGCAGTCGCTGAAGGCCAAGTCCGGCGAAGCGGACGCTCGGATTTCGGATTACTTCGACGTCGTCGCTGGCACCGGCGTCGGCGGCATCTTCGCCGCCATGCTTTTCTCTGGCGATGGCGGCCGGCCGCGATTCGCCGCCGACGAGACGTGGAAGCTCCTCGCCGAGCGTGGGCGGCGGCTGTACCCGGGCAAAGGCGGGATCTTTCGGCGGTGGGCGGGATCGGGGAGGAAGGCGGCGACGGCGACGATGGAGGAGGCGATGAGGGCCATGTTCCCCCCGGGGATGACTCTCAAGGACACCGTCAAGCCGGTGCTCATCCCCTGCTACGACATGGCGAGCTCGGCGCCGCTGCTGTTCAGCCGCGCCGACGCCCTCAACTCCGATGGCTACGACTTCCGCCTCTGGGAGGTCTGCCGGGCGACGGCGGCGGCGCCAGCGGTGTTCTCGCCGGCGGCGATGAGGTCCGTCGACGGCCGGACGAGGTGCTTGGCGGTGGACGGCGGGCTGGTCATGAGCAACCCGGCCGCCGCCGCCATCACCCACGTCCTCCACAACAAGCTCGAGTTCCCCCATGTCCGCGGCGTGGAGGACCTGCTCGTCCTCTCCCTCGGCGCCGGCCAGCTGACGGAGCAGCGGTGGCCGGCCACGGACTGGTCTCGGCCCGCCGCCCGTATCGCTACCGATGCCGCCGCCGACGCCGTCGACCACGCCGTCGCCATGGCCTTCGGCCATAGCCGCAGCTCCAACTACGTTCGTATTCAAGTAAAAACATATGAAAATCAATCTTCTTCTTTTTTCTTTTCTTTTTGGTAATACCAAAAGCGATCCTATGATAAAACCAATCAAAACTCAATTTTGTGTATCTTTTGTTTTATTTTATTTTGTGTTTTTGATATTATAATGTCGTATTATCCTGAATGGTTCTTATATTGAGACGTAATTGTTATCGAATTTTGAGCCCGTGAATGTTTTTGATCATAGTCTAGGACTAACTCTCAATTTTGATCATATTACATGTTTATATTTGGTGTGCTAATAATGTGTAGGCCAATGGATCGAGCTTTGGAAGATGGAGATCGAATACAGAATCCGACTCGAGTTCGAGCAATGTGAAGATGTTGGTCGGGGTGGCGGAGGAGATGTTGAAGCAGAAGAATGTGGAGTCGGTGATGTTCGGAGGGAAGAGGATTGGGGAGAGGACGAATGCGGAGAAGCTTGATTGGTTTGCAGGGGAGTTGGTTCAAGAGCACCAGAGGAGGTGCAGGATATCTCCCACTGTTTCCTTCAAGCAGGATGTTCACAGAGTTCTGTAGACGGTCTTTCTCCCGCTGATCAATCTTTGTATAATCTACATACGTAAGTAGCCCTCCAATTCTCCATTTTATATTTATTCGATTTTATGATCAATCATTGAGAATGTCCAAACCTAAAAACAGAGAATGTGAAGTGGGACAAATGTTTGTGTACTGTTCAATGAAATACTGTTCTTTGTGTTCATTGTTCATCCTTAAATTGTGTGTTTGGGACAATATCTGCATAATTTGGAGGTGGTAGTTTTTGGACAATGAAGTGGTCTGTTTGACGGAAATAGTAGCCATCCATGCTTGCTTCTTTGTACATCTTTTCTTGTACATGGGTTTCCTTATTGTTTTACCCAAGCACCTATCGATGAGATCTTTTCACTTTGTTACAGTTTATGGTGGTAAAGTGAAGAAACACAAACAAGTTTCTGTAGCATTTCTCATTTTTTGGAAACCAGAGAAGGATTGTTGGTGGAGCTGGGAAAGGGTTATAAATCTGAAAAAAGCCTCTAGAAGTTTTATATAGAGGTGATACTTTTGCTCCCCGAACTGCCGGCAAAACTCTGTGGAGACCAGGATTGGGCTCCAGATGGAATGAGCTTTAGCTCATGGAAGGCTTTGCTGTGCACTTCTTCCAAGTCCATGTCCTACCACGCCGTGAAAGGCTCCCAAGCATTGTGGGGCAATCTTGAACTCTTTACACAAGAACAGGCAAGGACTCCTCCACAAAGCAAAAGTTGGTAATGGTGGGTCTTCTCTTTTCATATTTGTTGTAGTTGTGTTTCTTTCTTTTAGTGGTGAGGGTGTATGTAACGGTGGGAAGTAAATGAGCCGACCACCGTATTTCTCACCAGTGATTGTTATTGGATGGGGTGTTCTTAGAGCAGTAAACTGGCCAACAACATGGATATTGATCTTTTATTATCCCTTGCTTTGGTAATAATCAAAGAAGCTAAGAATTGGTACAAATGATACATACCTCATCATTTATAAGTTCTTCAGTGAAAAGTTATTAGATCATGGGGGCAATTCTTAGAAGAGCAATTTGCTTTACATACCTTAAGAACAGGGTAGATGTTTGCTCTGTACAGTCATTAAGTTTGCACCATTGCTTTTGGTAGTTAAACTGCTAGAAGACATAATTAGTTAGCAAAAGGTACATTCCCTGTCTAAAAAAACTTACAATGCATTACTTTGGCCAATGCTTTAGTTCTAGGAAAAGCTGTGGTAGAAGAAAGATGGCATTACATTACAGTGCAAGCACCTCTTGCTGATGTACATGAACAATCTATTCAGTACCCTATCCCAAACTGACATAATTCACTGTTTAAGCATATTTTATTTACTTAACATTGATTAACTAAGTTTATAATCCTTTAACATCTCTAGAGAAAGCATAGACAATGATTTGGAATGATCTTACATCACCAAAGCATGTTGGACAAAAAAAATTTACATGCAGAGAAACAGAAAACCACATTCCATTGTTCTATATTGCTTTTTGATGTTGGTATGTTCCATCTTCTCATTTAGAATCGTTATTAGGGAATCTACGTTAGCTTCCATGGCCCATCTTTTTGAACATGCCACTGCTGGTGGAGAGAAACAAACCACCCGTTTAAATTACTAAAGAAGTGAGGTGATAATGAAAGGGAATGAACACTCGCAAGAACTTCACATCCTTATTCAAAAGGGTTCTTTGTCTACTACTTATGATTAACAACTTGTTTTACTATATATTGTTGATAGAACATCCAATCATTTTAATAATGGTGGTTACATACAATAATGTAATTTTAAGGACTGTTTGGTTTAGCACACATTGGGTTATAATTTATATTCTATTTTGCCTCACCAACTTGTCTACTGGGACTCATGTCAGCTGCTCCCATCAAGTTATGAACGTGAAAAGAACAAGATAAGAAAGACTGATGCATGATTGAATATGACTTGTGAAACACTATTCATCGAACTCACTCACACGTTGTGTGCATCCATCCAAATGCATCATTTGAATTGGACCTTCATGGTCAGAAACTAAACTAGGGTAAATTACCCATCTACGAGATGATATATCAACTATTCGAGTTGGACAAGAGCGTGTGGCAGCCCAAGCAGGCTCTGTTTGCCGTATTCTTGTGTGTTGACAATGCATGAAATCTCATCCAGCTATTTGGAAGGAAACCGAGTATGGATCATATCAACATCTCTTTGGATTTGATTGTTGGGTCCTTGTGCTTTGAAACAATCACTTCTTAACCAACAAGAAAGGGTTTGTAAGCACTTGTTGATGATGAGCATTAGCTACGAAGGATAATGAATTAGGCAAAAAACCAATTTGTAGCATTTTCGATCTCTAAGATAATTTCATAATGGGATTTCTATAGGCCGCTGATGACCCACCCTTGAATGAATGGCTAAGCGAAGAAAATAAATAAGAAAATGACTTGTCCCAAAAGCACAAAAGATTGGGCAAGAACATCTGTTTTATCTGGTGTATGCTCTACGAGCAAAGAGCTTTACAAGACGACATGTTTTGCATAAACAAAAAGCCATAGGATCAATTAAATGACTGCCTAGATCTTCATTTTTTTCAAACATAGATCATTTTTAATAAGATGGTATCCTTGCTTTGACAACATGCTTTACCGCAAACTGATTCCTTCAGAAGGCAACATAGCAGTGCCAACAGGTTTCTCCCCCGATGTTTACCCGGACATTCTTTTTCTTTTTAGAAGAGGGTTAGGTACCGCATTGTCATGCAGCCTGCGTGTGACAGTACGGGTGCAATCTCCCTATGTCAGTCGAATTCAGCTGTGTTCAAATTTGTTTTATTTATCCTTGAATTCAAGTCGAGTTCAATATGTTTTAAAATGAGTTGATTATGAGTCAAATAAAAAAAACTCAAGCTTTATTTATTTATATTTTATTTTGTATAAGTAAAAATGAAATTAGTTGTGAAGGATTAACTAATTCAACTTAATATGAATTATACATCAAATAATTTGTTCATGCATGAAGCTACTATGAAATTATCATTAGTACATGATTTTAATTTATTTTATATAAAGTAATTTATTTAATATAAAATATCAAATTTTGGATTGAATTGACTCAAAACAAAGAAAGGTGTGCTCGCAATTAATTTGAGTTTGAGTTAAACTTCGACTTGAACTAAGTCTGACATTAAGTCGATTTATCAACACCCCTCTGCCAAGAGAGTCTTACAAAACTCTAAGTTCTAATTTATTAAGTAGGTAAGGGTTCATATATGGGAATAAATTTGGGTTCATCTTATGTCTAGAAACATTGCGGTAGAACAAAAACTCGAAGCAAATTTGTGATAAATTTGGTACAAATCAACACAAATTTGCTTTGGATCACTGGTGACACAAGCAGGCCGGCTCTGATTGACTGATTTCTAATAGTGCATGATAGGTAACAATGGGTACATGGAATTTAGGAAGCCCTAGGGAATGCACATTGTGGGCCTTGCTAATCAGGGGTGGGCTAGAAACATAGGACGAATTAAAAAATAAAAAAATGGGGAGCAATTATATTATATTACATTATTATTATTATATAATATTAAGTAATATAATATAGACTGAACTCCCTGTTTTGGGGACCTCAAAAGAGTTTTATTGTAAAGAAAGGAGAAAAGATTTCAATGAGAATATTCTCATTTACAATTATGATTTTAGAGAACTGATCTCCTCCATTGAGCCCAAATTTTCTTTGATATCTTATTTTGGCTGAGTCATATTGGTATCATTGTTTTGTTTTGAGACAAATTTTTTTGGGAGTTTGTTAATAATCAATCAAACACTTCAAAGAAGACGATCATTTGAGTTTCGTGAAAGTTTGCTCGGTCTCACCTAATAATAGCTTGGTCTGGGATAGTTAGATTTTTTTAAAATGACTATATGTTAAAATATATTTAACTTTTAATCCATGTAAATCTTGAAAAATGCACTTCGCAGTGGTAGAAATGAGTAAAAAAAATTCTCTTTTTTTGGGTGAATGAAAAGTCTAAGATGAGTAAAATTTTTGATGAACAAAGTGAATTGATCTTTCGATTTATGCTTTTACAGGGCGGTCTAGTTGGGTTTACGATTACTATTATTACTTCTTATAAAATAGCTAAAACCATTATCTAATATAGCTGATAAAACGGTTGTTTTAATATCATTTGGAGTATCATTTAAGGAGCGGCAGCAGCCTATGGTCCTGAAATTCCCCAATCATAATCAATCTCAGTCATCATTTATTCACCATTTTTAATCGCTATAAAAAAAATTATTATCTGTAAATGAACGAAAGAAAATAAAAACCTTCCTACCAATGTAAGCTGGTAAACAAGGGAGTAAACTCGAAAGTATTTGGTGTTTGGTTTGGTTCAATTTAACTCGATTTAAAAGTCGATATTTAAATATTCGAGCTCGCAATCAATTCGAACTTGAATCTTTCGAGCCAGGTTTGACCAAGGCAGTATTCGACTCGACTCGACTTAAAATCGATTGGATAAAATAATATAATAATATCATCATTATATTGTATATTATATGGAAAAAGATTCCTGTACTCCAGCACAGCCATCTTGGCTGTGCTGGAGTTTGATCTTGGCCGTTGGATCAGCATCCAACGGCCAAGATAAAAAAGGGGGCGGCACCGGTGCCGGCGCCGCCGCAGGAGCGATGGCGGAGGGGCGGGAACGATGCCCGGCCACGGTGATGGCCGGGGGCGGCGGCGACAGGGGATGGGGGCGCGGTGGGGTGGGGGGCGGAGGCCGAGGGGGCGCGGCGGGGTGGCGGGCGGGGGCCGAGGGGGGCGCGGTGGGGTGGCGGCGAGGGCCGAGGGGGGCGCGGCTGGGTGGCGGCGGGGGCTGAGGGGGCGCAGCGGGGTGGCAGCGGGGGCCGAGGGGGGCACGGCTGGGTGGCAGCGGGGCCAAGGGGGGCGCAGCGGGGTGGCGGGCGGGGGACGGGGTGTAAAACCCACGACTCGAGTCAGGGTTTTATAATCGTTAGCCGGTTGGTTTTACCGTAGTTTGAGTCGGTTCAGCTTTCAGAACACGTGTGCGGGGCCGAGGCCGACCGTGCGTGTAACACTCCGTTTCGGCTCACCCGTGAACCGACCCGGAAATGTCACCGGCGACCGAACCGTTCGTTAATCTACTAGATTCGGTTAAGCCGACCAGGATCTACTCTCGGCGTCTCAAGATGAAGATGCAAATATGAAATGCATAAATGAGAATGATAGGGTTCTAACGCGGTCCTACATGCATGCTGTGATGTACAAGCAAAAACAAGACAAAATAATAAATGAGAAACCAAAAGAAAATATATAATATTTTATGAAAATACGATAACACATAATAATCTACCATGACATTAAATCATTATCTCATTCATTTTTACCCGAGCCGAGTCTGAACTCCAAGGCTCCCTACTCATTCATGTTCATCAGTTCGTTTCATAACAAGTAATTCATCAAGATAAAAACATGGTAATAATCATCCACACAGCATTAAACAACCATCATTATACATTACACGCGGCAGGTACATGTGTGCGCGGTTCCGTGCTGCTCCTCCGCAGTCCCGACAGCTTTCATCGCTCGCATTCTTCACCTACATATATATAGAAAAACCGTCAGTAACGAGTGTTACCGGCCCGGAAAATAACTAATATCAATCTGGCACAGGAGAGCAAACTCTCCTGTTGAATCAAAACCATATACTTCCTCAAGAACTCTCATCAGGGCACATACGGGAGCCGTCGTCGTCGGGCCGTCGCCCTCGGATCGACAGCGTCCCCCTATCTTTCTCATTCTCATACCTTGGCCATTTCTCTATTGCTTCTCGCATCAAATTTCATTCCTTACCGCCCTCTACACCTTCCATATTACTCCTGGCCTTGAGCACAAAGGCCGAGCACTCTCAGGCAGTCGCCTTCAGTACCCTTTGAAACCACAAGTCTAGACATGCGCTGCAATGCAGTACCCGTAAACCTCCACACTTCTCCGGGTTTGAGGAACTCAAAGGTGGAGTTGTCCGGATCCTTCGGGAACGAAGTGGGTTCTCCCCAGCTCCAGAGCCCGCTCTTCCGGGCACACGCCCTATCTGAAGACGTGGCCGCAAGTAACCCTCATTCCATCTCTCACCGAAAACACGAAAACTATATATATATAGGCCTGGGTTGGGATTTATACAATAGGCCCGAAGGCATCGTGAGCTGGATCTGAAGTTCGAAAACAAACTCGAGGGATCTCATCCTCGAGGGTTATTAATCCGAAAAAGGACTGTTGGCTAAATGGCCCGAGTTAAGTGGGATCCGATAAAACGCCACTTAACTCGTCCTGCACATGATAAATCAAATATACAATAGAGTAGTGTAAAACAGAGAACGAGTCCTAAACGGACCTGGTAGAAGCTCCAAACGGGTCCACGCGCCTAGGCGGCGAGCTCCTACACCGTACCTACACAATCAAGCTAAAAACTAACGCCCGCATGATGAATCACACATCCTATAGCATGCACATAATCAACCCAATCACTCATCAATCAACACACATCAATCTATATCAATTCTAGCAAGTCTAATTAGGCTAGTTTGCATTAGATCATGATTATTACTTAATAACCCTAATTAGTTTCATAACTTCTATTTTTAACACCACACAATCAAACGAATTTCATATTTTTATCCTTAATCAAATCTACATTTATATATATTATTATAACACACAATTCACCAATCCTAGCATGCAATTCTAATAATCAAAACTTTCAAATAATTAAATTAAAATAAATTATACCTCGCGTCGTCGAAAATCGGCGACGGCTAGGGTTTCCGTTTCGCGGCTCAAAACTCGAATTCGGCACCTAGCGGCGTCCGAAGTCCGATCAGATTGGACCGGGTGCGTTCGGCGGATGATCCGACGAACTTCCCTCGAATCCAATTTTCCGGCGGTTCCGGCGGTTTTCCGGCGAGTATCGGCGGTTTTCCGGCGGATTCCGACGATTTTCCGGCGACGATTCGGGACGGGGCAATCAAGGGGTCTATCGGCACCAGCTCGACGAGCTTGGTCCGATGGCGGTGTCAAACAGAGCAACCGAGGCCGCGATGGCCGTCGGCGGCGACGTTGAAAACGGGCGGCGGCGGCGGCGTTCTCCAATCGGGGCTCCGGCCGGCCTCGACGGCGGTCGGGGTGGTGGGGGAAACGTCGGCGACGGCGAGGGGGTGGTCGTCGGCGTCACAGCAGCGGCGGAGCGGCCCGGACGGCGGCGAAATCAGGCCCGGAGTGGCGACGGCCGAAGCGGCTTCGCGGGGCGATTCCGGCGTCGTGGCGGCGCGACGGTGGCCGGAGTTGGTTGGGGCGGCACGGCGACGACACGGCGGGGCGGGGCGGCGTTGATCGGCGGCCAGGCAGCGTCGGCCGTGGCGGCGGCGGCGCGCGAACAGGGGCGGCTAGGGTTTAGGAAGGGGGAGGGTGTCGGGGAAGATGAAGTGATGCTCCAGTGGCAGTTTCGTAAATAAGTATTGACTCGATTCCGGCTCGAGTCAAAATAATAACTAGTTCGTAATAAATTTTAAAAAAATCTAGAAAAATATGGAAAAATCACATAAAATAAAACAAACACAATAACATCCAAATGATATGCTCTATAACTAATAACCCACCCGGATATCGTCAAACGCGTCCTAATTCGTTATTCGGCCTAAAAAATATTCTACGATCAAATAAAAATAACAATCAATACTGCATACCTCCATATACTTGATAACCCATTTTTTTCATCATCTTTCAGGCGTTATCATCATACACTTGAGCATACATGACCCGCATTGCTCATAACTCACAGCTGGCCTCAACCCAGCTCGCGGTCCATGAAGCTGACTCGACTCGAACCGACTGGTTCACTCCCGTAAAACTCTGACTCGAGTCACGGGTTTTACAGTGCGCACGTGCTATGAGGGTTTATGTATACCCAAGTATCGATGATAGCGTCAGATACGCATCAGCAGACTGAGTTATCAGTAGATATGAGAGTATACAGTTGATGATTTTATTTTATTTTTATGTTGTGGCCGTAGAATTAGTTTAGGCAAAATAACGCTAGGACGCGTTAGATGGTATTCGGGTGGGTTATTAGTTATACGACATGTCATTTGGATGTTGTGATATTTTGGTTGATTTTATGGGATTTTTCCCAATTTTTCTGGATTTTTCTAGGATTTATTCCGAGTCCGTTATCATTCTTGATTCGAGCCCGTGTTGAGTCAAGTCTTATTTACAACTTTGCCATCGCCCTATACTCCTCATCTTCCTCCCCAAACCCGACACTTTTCTTCACCGCCGCCGCCCTGAGATTTTGCCACAGCCGTCGACGCCACCTCGCCGCCGGTCAACGCCGCCCAGCCCGGTTGTGCCGTCCGGCCTTCGCAACGCCGGAAATCGCCCTCGATTTCCCGCCGATCCCGACACGATTCCGCCGCCGTCTGCACCGGACCGCCGCCGCCATGACGTCGAAGCTTCTCCCTCGACCTCCCTACCTTTCCCCTGCTTAGCACCGCCGTCGAGGTCGGCCGTGGATCTGATCGGAGCGGCCGACCGCCTCGACCGCACTCGATGCCGCCGTTGGTGGCCATCGCCGCCGCGGCTGCCCTCGTCGTCACCACCGTTGGGTTCAGCTCACCGAGACGGTGCTAACCCCTACCTCCGATTGCCTCGCCAGAGCAGTCACCGGAAAACCACCGGAGCCGCCGGAAAACCGCCGGTACAGTCGCCGGAAAACCGCCGACTCACCTTCACCGCCTTCGTCCGTCGGCACCAATTTTAGCGCCGATCGCGAGGTGGTTCTTCCTTCTCTTTTTAGAATTATTACATACATGTTGTGGTCATGGTAGCATATTAGAATTAATTGTATTAACTTCATGATTTTAGTTTAATTAATCGTGATTATGATAAACATGTGATGATTAGCGTAAATTGTGTTGTATGATGTGAATGCTTACTAATGAAATTGTTAGTAAACCATTGAATAATTAATTAAATGCTTGTTAACTAGTTAATTTATGAATTTATATGAATTAGGTTTTGCATGCTAGCATTAAGTTAAACAGATTAAATTTTGTTAGTAAACCATTTATTAACTTGCTTGACAATTAGAGATGTAGGGTAATTGTCGAGATGATTGTCATGGTTGATTAGATGATTGTATGCATGTGGATATATTAGTTATATAGGTGTGCATCATATATGTATGGGCGTTAGTAAATAGTTATGTTCATGTAGGTTCGTTGCAGGAGCTCGCCGTCTAGGCACGAGACTGCGCTTGGAGCTTTTGACAGGTCCGTTAGGACACGCTTCTCAGGTTTTATCGCTCCATTCTATCGGTGATTTGATTTATTGATCGTAGGACGTGTCAGGTGGATGATTTATTAGACCCCACCTAACACGGGTCACCTGGTCGATGTTTTTCGGAATTAATAACCCTCGAGGATGAGATCCCTCGAGTTTGTTTTCGAAAATAAGATCCACCTCAAGTTGCCTTCGGGCCTATTATAATAAATCCCGACCTAGCCCTATAAATAGTTTTATCGAGTTTTCAATGAGACAAGAGAAGATGAGTCGACTGCACGTACCATGAGCCGATGCCGTGCTAGTCAAAGCGGGCTCTGGATTAGTGCCAGTGGACTGTTCCATTCCTGAGGGATCCTGACAACTCCGCGTTTGAGTTCCTCACACCCGGAGGACGTGGAGGTTTACGGGTACTGTTTAGTACAACTCATGTCCGGACTTGTGGTTCAAAGGGTATTAAAGGTGACTGCCTGAGAGTGCTTGGTCTACGTGCTCAAGGCCAGGAGTAATATTGTAAAACCCACGATTCGAGTCAGGGTTTTATATTCAGAACCGGTCGGGTCGACCGTTATTTTTCGAGTTGAGTCAGTTTCAGGACACGTGTACCGAGCCGATGCCGGTCGCGTGTATGAGCTATGAGGGTCATGCGTACCCAAGTATATGATGATAACGTCATGAACACAGCAGAACAGAATGAGTTATCAGAATATATGAGAGTATGCCAGTGATTTTTTTTATTTTTATATATAGTGGATCGTAGAATTAGTTTTAGGCCGTTTACCGCGTTAGGACGCGTTACGGGCATTTTGGGTGGGTTGATAGTTCTAGAGCATATCATTATGATTTTTTTGTGTTGTTTGATTTTATAGGATTTTTCCCAAATTTTTTGGAATTTTTTATGACTTAAATATTATTTTGACTCGAGTCGGAGACGAGTCAAGTAATATTTACGAGTTTGCCACCACACACACCCCCGACCATTTCTTTTCTTCCCGAAACCCTTACCTCGACGCGCCGCCACTGCGCGTCGCCGCCGCCGCCGATGCCGCCGCCGCCCGGCAGTCGATGGTCACCGCCTAGCCCGACGACGGCGTCGCCGTGCCGCCCCGACCAGCCCCGGCCACCATGTGGCCGCCGCGACGCCGGAACGCCTCGCCAATTGCCGCACCGCGTTCCGTTTTCGTCGGCGATTGCGCCGCCGGCGATCGTCGCCGCCATGATCAGGAGATCGGCTCAGCACCCTCAGCCCTCCAGCGACCCTCCCCGACCGGCACGGAGGCCAGCGCCGCCCAGGGCGGCCGGATCGAGCCACCCATCGCCGCCGGCTCTGTTTTAGCCTTTTTCCGGCGAGCCACCGCCTCGGCCGACCGCGTCGACCTCATAGATGAGTCGGGCTCGCCGAGCCGGTTCCAATGGTACCCTATATGACCCCTATCCAGCTAGTAGACGCCGATGGCGATTGTCGCCGGAAAACCACCGGAAGTCGCCGGAAAACCGCCATTAGCTGTCGGAAAACCGCCGGAAAATCGGAATTTCTGGAATTCGCCGGAATTCACCGGATCTTCCGCGGGGCTCACCCAGTGGAGCCCGATCGAACGTCGGACGCCGAGGAGCGCCGAATTCGAGCTCCGAGACGCGCGACGGAACCCTAGCCGTCGCCGATTGCCGACGACGTGAGGTATAATTACCTCCGATTGAGTTATTTAAAATTGAATGATGATTGTTAGCATAGCATGCTAGGGTTGATTAATTATTATGATGAATGTTAAGATTATGAATGAAGTAAACATGTGTATGATGTGATTAATGACTAATTAGGGATGAAATGATAAGTTACATGATGAGATTAAGTGTGAATGAAGGATCAGTGATGTAATGAAGTAGATCAGGTCAGAGCATGATAAGTGACCACGACATAAGTTATAGACACGTAATAAAATTAGTATGAATAGGATGAGCTAGGATTAATTAATTTTTATGATTTTATGATTGTTATGTTGATGGATGCTTGCATTGTGATTTTGATGTTATTGAGTTTGATGCATCATTTAGTTAGCGGGCGTTAGTATTTAGTTTTGATGTGTAGGTACGGAGTAGGAGCTCGCCGCCTAGGCGCGATGACACGCTTGGAGCTTCTACCAGGTCCGTTTAGGACTCGTCTTGTTTTACGCTCTTCCATTGTATGTTTATTTTATTATTGCAGGGCGGGTTAAGTGGCGTTTTATTGGATCCCACTTAACTCGGGCCATTTAATCGAATATTTCCGGATTAATAACCCCTCGAGGATGAGATCCCTCGAGGATGATTTCGAAAACAAGATCCACCACAAGTTGCCTTCGGGCCTATTATATGAATCCCTTCCCAGGCCTATATATATAGTTTTATCGAGTTTTCAGTGAGACGAGAGATGGAGAAACCGACTGCACGTACCATGCAGAGGATGCCGTGACAGTCAAAGCGGGCTCTGGATTAGTGCCAGCGGACTGTTCCATTCCCGAGGGATCCTGACAACTCCGCGTTTGAGTTCCTCACACCCGGAGAACGTGGAGGTTTACGGGTACTGTTTAGTACAGCGCATGTCCGGACTTGTGGTTCAAAGGGTACTAAAGGCGACTGCCTGAGAGTACTCGGCCTTCGTGCTCAAGGCCAGGAGAGATATGGAGGTTCGGAGAGGGCTTAGGATAAAGTTTCATGAGAAGTACTGAAAAAGAAGTGCTGAGAGTAGCACAGTACCAGCAGCAGAGCAGTAAGTTCGGGATGCTACCGGGTCTGCAGCCCAGTGGCTCCTCAGTAGTGCCCTTCAGAGTGTTCACGTGGAGTATGATGTTTTCTTTCAGATGAGAGTTTGCTCTCATAGCCAGTTTGTTATAGTTATTTTATTTTCCGGACCAGTAACGCTTGTTACTGACGTTTTTCTTATATATATGTAGGTGATAAGCACGAGATGGATGAGCCAGCTGGGACGGAGGAGCAATAAGGTCTTCTGCACACACACATTGGGTGATTAAATATTTAATGTTTTGTTATGATGTTATTTTATACACATGCTATGAGTAAATGTTTGAGCATGATGATATGATATGAATGAAATGTTAAGACACGATAACAGAATGCAAAATATGATCAGAGTTGCGCAGCGGAGTGGGTTGAGACCCAAGTTTTAAAATAAGTTACAGCATGTTAGATTTTATATTTTATATGAATGAAATTATTTGATATATGGTTAGATATATATTTGCATATGTATATTTGACAGGGTGGCCCCTAATTGCATTTTTAGGGGAAACTCTATCCGTTATATTTCAAAGTTTTCATTAATTTTTATCGGGATTGTCTTGGTGTGCACTCTGATTTGTATGTCATTCACGTAGTACCATGTTAGGGTTTGTGTATTCATCCATGCTTTGAGAGTTGTATCTTCATCTTAAGACGCCGAGATTGGATCCGTATGAGTTAGGTTCGGGTTAGCCGACCTAACCGGGGCCGGTAACATGCCGGTTCGGTTCACGAGTGTGAACCGGATTTGGGGTGTTACAAATATGGAGGTTCGGAGAGGGCTTAGGATGAAATTTACGTGAAGTACTGAAAAATAAGTGTCGAGAGCGGCATAGTACCAGATAGATCAGGATGCTGTTGAGTCAGCTGCTCGACGGCTCCTTTGTAGTTGCCCTTATGAGAGTTCTTGAGGAAGATATATCGATGGTTTGCTTTCCATGAGAGTTTGTTCTCATGTTCCAGTTTGATATTAGTTATTTCCGGACCAGTGACACCCGTTGCTGACGTTTTTCTACTATATGTAGGTGAGGATGATGATTGGTGTATGCCGGCCTCGACGAAGGAGTAGCGCTTGCATTGCACACACATACCTGGTGCCGCGCCGACTTTTGCGTAAGATGTGATGTGATTGGCTTTTGTAGTAGATTTACATATTAGTATTTATGCATGTGGTTGTGAGGCTTGTATGCCATGTTTTAGAAATGCGTGGAAATGTTTTGAGAAAGGCTTTAATGATGTGCTATGCTGAAATGAAAAGGAATCAAATGAGCTGAGTATGAGATTTCAAGTGGGCTAGACCCAATTACAGTATGTGTAGATGATTTGAAGTCTATTGTGATATAAATTATTGTTTTATATATATACTATACTGTGTCGTATTTTAACAGGTCGTCCCCTTATTGCACTTTTAGGGGAGGCTCTATCCGTTTTATTCTAGGTTTTATGAATTTTATTGTTGTTTTAATTATTTTGGTGTGCGGTGATTATCATGACATTCACGTAGTATCCTGTTAAGGTTTTGCATTTCATTCATATACTGTTTGCGCATTAGCGGCGTGCTCCATCTTGAGACGTCGAGAGGGTTATGTCGTAGCCATTTAGGTTTTGGGTCAGCCAACTTAATCGGTTTACGAGTAGCTCGATCCTTTGTAACAGTTCTGGTCCGGGTTGAGAGTAAACCGGATTGGGGTGTTACACGGGGTGGCGGGCATGGGACGGGGGGGGCGTCGCGCGGCGGGGTGGCGGGCGGGGGACGGGGTGGCGGTCAGGGGACGCGGTGGTGTCGCCTGGCGGCGGGGCGGAGGGCCGGCAGGGGAAGAAGCGGGGCGGCTAGATCCGCCGCCCCATCCCCCGCGGTTACGTCTGCCGGGGTGGCGGCGTCTGGCCGGGGTGGCGTCGCATCGGTCGGGGTGGCAGCGACGCGGCGGCCGGCGGCAGCGACGCCGCCAGAAACTTTTTTTTTTATTGAAGGAGAAGGGGGAAGTGGCGGGCTTGTTTCAGTAGTTGGATTTGATCCAATGGCTAAAATACTGCAGCACAGCCATCTTGGCTGTGCTGCAGTACAGCCCCCCACCCTCATATTATATATATATTAATAAATTTAATTATAATTAATTATATTTATTTATATATAATATAATAACAAAGTTGTGAAATAGTTTAGATGATAGGTATTCAACTTGAAGACTATAAAGGTCCTGGATTCAATCTATGTACGTTTAAAACTCATTTGATTTCGAATCGAGTTCGAACAAAAGTTGAATTCGGCCCACTCGCTTGTTTAGAGCCTTATTTGAGGCCATATTACAAAATTTTACCGTAGTCCTAAGCCGCCCAATCATGACAGTACAATAACAATAGCATCAAAATTATAATTCTAACATAATAATAATTTTAACAACGACAATTTATTCAGAACATTCGATCCATCAACCAAATTTTACTTACAAATAAATAAATGTATATTAACCACGGCCGCCATGACCGCCAACCCACGAAGTTAACCAACGTCGGTGGCCCGACCGGCCCATCGCCCCGACATGAACCGCGGGCCCCGCAGCAATAACCGCAGATACCCTCCATGTGCGCCACCTCAACTCCCTCGTGACGCCACCATGACATCATCCACATCTTCTACTTTTATCGCTTCGCCTGGCCTCACTCTTCTCTCCCACCTTCACCTCGCACCCGCAGGCCCTTGCCCTTGCCATCTCCGATCTCCGCCACTTGAATCAGATCTATCAAACTATGTAGTCCAGATTTTATGAATAATCATGCGGCGGAGCTATTGGTGGTGGTTTGATTCCTTGTCGTTGACAAGGACGATGCTGAGGAGGGTGTGGCTTGGCGTCCAACAATCGCAGGGCCTCCTCGTGGTGGAAACCACACTCCTCCAGGTTCTGCACTCGCTAGTCCCCCGTCATCTGTGTGCGTTGCTCTTTCTGCTCTTTTTTCTGTTAGATCTGGGTTTCTTTGAAGATAGAATTCTCGATGATTGCACTGCAAGGGGCAAATGTGTCCTTGTTCCGGGGCCTTCTGGCCAGGCGCCTGGCATTGCGCGTGTTCATGTTCTTGGTGGCCTTGGCGATGTTCCCTTTTCTGCGTTACAAATTCGACTCCGTGGACAATCTTTTCAAGAACGTGAATGCCGGCCTTGCTGAGCAGGGCTTGTCGTTCCCCGGTCGGTACTTGAAGCCTCTTACCTTTCTCGCGTTGCCGATAGTGGATGTGCCATATAAACCACATGTTTCCCCCGCGGATGTTAATGTGACTTGTGCTGTGGTGGAGGGGTTGATGGATAGGCACTTGTTGAATAATAGAGCTCGAGCTCTTTGTGTGGGAAGGTTCCGATTCGTCGCTATGGGCGTTGTTGCATTTGGGGTTTTCGAATGCCGTGAAGGCAAAACATAGTTCGATTAATTCGATGTTGCGGCGGGGGTTGGCTGATAAGTTGGTGTTTGATGATGAGTCATTCGACTTTGTTTATGCTGAGAGGGGTTGATCATGACCCCGTTCCTGCTCTGCTTGTGCTCGAAATCGAGCGGGTGCTTAACGCTGCCGGAGTTGGTGTTGTGCTTGTTGATATGGCTAATCCGAATCCTGGTGGATTGATTAAGGCTGCGACCCCGGTTTCTTCGTTTTTGAAGAGCTCTGCTATTGTTCATGTTGGGGTGGTGGATGCTTTTACATATGTGGTTTTCAAGAAAAAGAGATATGACCTCAGTTCATTCGAGTACTACCAACTACCTGATAATTGCCATTCAGTTACAAGCAATGGACCTTCCATGAAATTCTTGGAGCCACTTGCTGAGGTAGACACTGAAAGATATGGAAAGGGTTTTACCTATCTTGCAAACTTGGCGAATGTTTCTGCGAATCGGAATTTTATATACATTGAGATTGGTGCAGGAACGTTTGTGAACTCTAGTATCTTGAACTGGTTCTTGCCTTCATATCCAAAGCAGTGGCAGAATCTTGAAATATATGCTGTCGATCACAACTCTTCGGTTCTTGCATCGTATGCGGGAAGACATGATATTACTTTTATTTACTATCCTCCACTATCAGGCAAGTCGGAAACCAGTGACTATGATCCACTTGATAAGTCGTTGTCCTCCATCGATGATGTTGAAGAACCAGAGCTATTCAACTTTATCGACTGGTTGAAGGAAACAGTCGAAAATGGTGATTTTGTGGTGATGAAAATGAATGCTAGGGGAGTTGGGTTCAGTCTTCTGCACGAGATGTTTAAGACTGGTGCAATGTGCTTGGTTGATGAACTCTTCCTGCAGTGCCAAAGTGATGCAGATGCCCAAGATGCTACTGGTGCTGATTGCTTGGAGTTGTTTAAAACCCTGCGTGGTAAGGGTATATTTGTTCACCAGTGGTAGTTTGATCAATTGCCAAAATGCCAACCAAGTTTTTGTTTGTGGTCTGTTGTGGTATCTACTGTCTACTATGTGTTGTGAACTGTTGACTTGTGTTCGATGCTTTGTGTTGTATCCGTCTAATGCTTGTCATTAGATCTTGATAACTAGTTGTAAGAATAAGGTTGGCAAATGAAGATTGGGCTTTCTGTCATCTGGCTTTTCTTTTTGTTTATCTTGCTATAATTTTAGACCTAGTATACTCGTTCCAACCATGTAGGAAAAGAGGTGTTGCAATGCTGCAATTTTATCTTCGTTACCTTCATTAGTTTATGTAGTATTACAAATGGACAGCAGATCAGGATCAACTAACACGGGAATTAGAGCCGAACCCAATTCAATTACCGCTAATTCTCTTAATTGGTCTCTTCCGATACACCCAATAAAAACATTGACATTATCGCCTTGGAACTAAAATGGTGCAAAGTCGATTCTTAAGACCTCTCAATGTGCAAACATGCCACGAAATTGCAATTGACAATGCACAAGTAGTCTGAGAATTCATGGTTTATCTCGTGCTAATCATGCAATGGAGATTACATAACTCAGACCGGCGTGATGAAGCGCAGTGAACCCTCCAACAAGAAGGTGGCACTTGGCAGGTCAAAAATAGAGATTACTCGGGAATAAGTAGGAAATCTTCGTCTCTTCAAGCGTTATTTGTTTCTCTAGTTACTCTGAAACAAGATCGAGCACGATATTGTGGCAAACGAGATCAAACCTATGCAATTAGTCAAAGATTGAAAATGTTATATTTTACAAATGTATGATGACTGCTAATTGTCTCCAACTTGTGATTTACCCACTTCCCTGCATACTAGACACAAATCAAAAGCTTCAAGGTTTAACAGCCCAAATGAACAACAGCTTTCTGTTCCGGATGTTTTCCAATTGTATTATTCCATGTCGAAACTGGAAATTATCGAGATTTTACAACCAAATAGCATCGGGATTTATTCGCTCACTTGTTTCGCGGGTTTCATTTCCCCAGAATCCAAAACCTCTTTGTTGTCGTCTTTAGATCCTTCACACTTCTTAGTTTCAGATGTGTGACTAAGTTTGATTTCCAAAAATCGTTCCACAGGTTGCCGGCATATAGGGCATCTGCTTGTTTGAAACCTAAGAACATCCGCACATCCACTACAAAGGCACTGCCAAAAAAAAAAAAAGAGAGAAGCAAATAATGCATTAGTAAGAGAACGCTTAACTTCGATTCATTATTCTAAAGCAAGTAAATAAATGCAAGGAGTTGAAAGAAAACTTATGAATAAAAGGCACAAGCTTTACCATATGTCGACAAGGAAGAACAGTAGTGTCACTAGCTTCTGATAAGCATATAACGCATTCCTTTCCAGGATCATTTCCATCCAACTCATTCTCAACTGAGTTACCAATACCATAAATTTCTTGCAATTCATACCTCATGTTCTCTACCCATAAAATCTGCTTCAAAACTTTAACATGATATTCTCCCTGATCCTTTTTCTCAAACACTGCCTGCGTAATTAGAGAATTTGTTGATACATTGTTACCATCTATTTGAGCCCCAGCAGAGGTTTCTGCTTTCACTGCCAGTGGATAAACTTCCTCGGGGTCTCCTATCTTTGTGAGTTCAGATTCTTCAAAAAACGAGAAGTTGATCCCAGTACCTGTAGGTTGTCTGAACTTTTGGCCCAGACCTTTCTCAAAGGTCAGAGTGACAGCGCAAACTTCTCTTTTGCTGACAACAATTTACAGGCAGCACCCTCTTTTGCAAAGAAAAGTACAGTGATGCTGAAGACAAAATCAGCAATACTAATATATTTTTGAGAAAAAAAATTGAACAATATATGGCAAAAAGCTATTTCCAAGATGGTTACTACACCATAATTAAGAATAAAATACACACATTCAAACTGCGATAACAAAGAAAAATTGAGATCACAATAGGGAAGAAAGTAGCAAATTCAAACTTAAAAACCTTGCTTCATTTTAAATGCTGGATACAATTTGCTCAATAAATAACTATTCCAGTCATCAAACCATAAAGCTAGAACTGATAAAAACTGGCACAAATATAAGCAGCAGGTTTTATAAACAGTTTAACAAATATTGCTTTAACATTTTGCCTTCTAAATTACAAACGAACAGGATGTTATCACTTCAAAAAATATAGAAAATAATTTTTTAAAAAGTCTTGGTAATTACTGAAATACATGAAGCACTTACCATATGCATTTTCAATAAAGGTAGTACCACTTTCATCGAAAAATTCAGTAACTCCTATGACAAAAGGCGCGACTACTTCTCATCCAACATGCATTACAGGAAGACAAACACAAAGAAGAGCATATAGTCGTCTGAGTAACACAATTTTCTTTTCATAAAAACTACTTTCACCATGTAAAGTACATAAAGCCATCATCATTTTTGTAAAAAAAAAAAACAAAACAAAGTAAATTCATTAGGTTTTCAAGAGGCCTAATTACACAAAACCCAACAAAACAACAAATTGCTATCTATTTTAGTAGCAAGTAAATATTTTATTTGTATGAGACGTGACACTAAGAACAGCATTGTGATAGTCTAAAAAACAACAACTCAACCCAAAACTGAATTTAGATTTTAACATTTATAATCAACAATACCAACAAACAAAGAAAACACAAATCAATTATTCGAACTAATATCCCACCTACTAAGCAATCAAACACAATAAAATGTTTAATTCAACAGAACATAGGCTGGTCATTAATCATTTATTAAATTTATTTTGATGACAAAATTTCCAATGTTTATTATATGACATGTACTTCAACCATGCACCGTAAACATCTTCTCTGTCTACAAAAGACCAATCAAAAATAAAATGTCTCATATCCTAAAAAAGTCTTATGGCATCCTTAAAACAAAAAAGTAAACAACAAGAGAGTAATCAAACGCCTCTATCAATAAGGAACAGCTGCATAAACAAACCAATCCGAACATAATCAAAATCACCCAAGTTTCTGCATCACGAACCACAAACAATATGTTATTAGCAACATCAAAATTATCCAAACGCCAAGTCAACCTTAGAACATAGACCATATAAACCTCAATAAAAATTATAATTATAATCAGAACATGATCTAATACTTCATCCATAATCAAACCTAAAACAAACAAAATGTTATTAACAATTTCAAAATCATCCAAACACCAAGTCAACCATAGAGCATAGACCGTTTAAACCTCAATACAAAATTATAATCAACACATAATCTAACATTTCATCCATAATCAAACCTAAAACAAACACTATTTCATTAACCTTAAAACAATGTAAACATCAAGTCAACCATAGAACATAGGCCATACAAAACCTCAATACAAATATATAATCAGCACATAATCAAACACCAAAAAAAACACTGTTAGTAAAACGGACCCCAAAAAAACACACACTGCATACCTTCCTGGAACAGTAGCATCAAAGGTGAAGGTCACCAGATACTGCCCAGGATTATCTTCATCCGGCTCAATCCGAAGCGTCTCCTTCTTCAAATTCACATCGTTCTTGACCGTCACCGCCTTCTGGTGCTCCACATACGCCGGCGGTGCCGGGTGCGGCGGCGGGCAGGTATACCGCGCCGCCCCGGCCCAGTTGGGATGCGCGGCCGTGTTCACGGCGGCGGCGCCGCCGCCGCCACGGTGGCGATGGTCGAAAGGCGCGGGCATCGCCGGGGGTAGTACCCGCCGTACGGGTAGTACTGCGGCGTGTTGGGGTTGGGGTACTGGCCGGGGTAGGGGGTGGCGGCGGCGAAGACATAGTGGTTACCTCCGACCTGGGGCTGCGGCGGCGGCGCCGGAGTCGCCGGCGGTGGCCGGTTGCCCCGCCGTCGCCGGCCGCTCACTTGCGCGCTGCTCGAGGAGTTGCCCATTTCCCGGATTTCTCTACCAAGTTCCAACCTTTTCGCTTCCTTCCAACCCAAAAACGGATAAAGGGAGCGTTTTTTGCTCCAATCCGAGCAAGGAAAACAACTGTGAAATTTTTTTGTTTATGAGGGATCAAACAGGAACCGGGGAAGAACAAGGCGGCGATCAACAACAGGGAGAAAAGATCAGACGAGCAGCTTTGGAGCCAAAGTTGGATCTTTTTTCAAATCATTCAAAGCGGCTGAGCAACCAGAAACCAAACGTGAATTTGGTTTGGGAACCGCCATTGGGATGATGAAGAATTGGAGAAGGTAGAAAAGGAAGAATAAAGAAGAAGCAGAAGAAGAAGGGATGACTGATATGATGAGGCGAGGAGAGATGAAATGGGAAGTGGGAAATGGGAAATGGGAAGAGAGCGGCTGAGAAGGTAGAAGAAGAAAGCAATGCGGTGAAGGGTCGGATGGCGTACAGCTCCACCGGCAGCAGCAAAACACTGCGCCAAGACGGTAATATCTTAATGATGTTTTCGAGTGCTTCATAATCTTAATGATTTAATGATAATTATGATAAATTAGACTTGAATTTCTATTGCATCTTGGAAAAATAACTATCTCAAAATATTACTATTATCAATAACCTTTTTAAAAAATATCATTAATTTTAATATAAATATGATATTTTTAAAAAAATTGACAAGGTTACTAAAGAAAAGGATAATTTAACGTGTCGAACATTCGTAAAGAAAAAAATCATATCGAAATAATTTAAAATAATTTTTATTTGGGCATGCTAAACATTTTATTTTTATTTTACCCAGTATAATAGCATGTTAAAAAATATAATTTAAAAATATAATAATATCCATGAGACGATGAATAAAATTATGTTACATCCACGTAGTTATCTACCCATGTTATAAAATAAAAATAAATATTAATTATGATCTATAAAATTTTATTTAGCCGATTATATAAGTACGCGGATGTCTCAGTAATATTTTCATAATGAATATTCATGCTTGAAGGAAATTTTATATAAAATTGTATTGGTTAACCAGTTTGACTCAATTTAATCTATTATTTAACATCCAATTGGCAATGTATTATTGGCTAATTAGTTCGTACAGGAGACTAAATTGATAAAAAAACTATTTCTTACTTGTATTATCTAAGTATTATTAGTTACAATTTCAAATCATTTTTATGTAAGATTTTAACTGGCAGCAATGTATTAGTTATGTGATTTTCATGATTAATTTTTATCTTTAAAAGGTCCCTTGTTTTTCTAGCAAATTAACAAAATGTAAAAGGTCGTCCTCATCCGGTACCGTTCATATTCGAACCTCAATTGCATGTCAGCATGCATGGCCTTGTATCGATATTGTTTGATAGTATGAAGTGCCCATTCATTTTTAATTGGTGGTTTTCGCTTGTTCATACAGGCTTCAATTTTTTTGTCAATGATCTCGAGATGTTGAAAAATTATTTAAAAATGTGACTTACTATTTAACTCGAATGGATACTCTTTTTATTTAGCATATATATATATATATATATATATATATATATATATATATATATATATATATATATATATATAAAACTACTCTGTAGACAAAAATCTTTCTGTCTACATCTCTAATTCATCCTTTAGAGTTTAGTCACCGTCCCAATTAAAATGTAAAGGACCATTGGAGAATTGGGTCAGATACAAGTTGGACAAAAATTTTTTGATAGTTCTCGATGCCCGTAGTGCCACGCACCAAGCATGATTCACATGGTGCGGCGGCACTTTTAACACTAAACCTATATAAGTAAGTTTAGTGATCCTAGAGAAAAAATTATATGAGGAAAATAAATTTTTAAAATTTGTTATGTAAAAGTTTTATTATCTTTATAATAAAAAGAAAGAAAGAAGTGTCGTACACGGTAGCGAAGAATTCAAAAGACTTTACGCACATAATTGATTTAAAAGTGTGCATACAAATGACAAGCGGAATGCTATATGCAAGTAACAAATAAGACTTCAATAATGATTACCGTCAAATTAGGTTAATACTCATGTTTGATAGTGATCGCTAATACAAAATCCTTGTGCAAGGAGTCACACAAATAATCTCTCCCCTATAACAAAGAAATAATTTTTTATATCTTTTAGAATAAATAGAAGCCATAGATGCTTTGCAAGCGGCCGACCTAGTAAGAATTCTGACTCACATGACTAACACATCCATTTTATTTACAATGAAAAATGTAACGATATTCTTGATTACAAAATCAAGACGCTAATTAATTGTGCGTTGCAGTTTGCCTAAAAACATACCAATTAAAATTTTCACATATTGGGAGAGTTTTACACTTATACGTTACCTCAATGATCCTTTGCATAACCTAATTTCATGACCAAATTAATAGGCTAAATATGTTCATGGTTAGATTACCTTTGGTGAGATTAAAGCTCCTCACGCAAACTAGCCATGCATGTAAGGCTGTAAGGTTTTATATATGTAACACTTAATCCCAAATAAAATATACATATGACAACTTATCTGCGTGAATAATCAATATAACAATTTGCCCAAAGTGTAAATTGATGGATTCATGTTTTTAATAGCTAGCTGAACTTGAAGATCTAAAAGTTTTTAAATAATAAAACGTTAATCTATTGATCAAAGTATATTTTCCCAATTAATCATGACCAACACATATTTTTCTTTACTTATGGTGATTACTAATTTTTATGATTCTTGAGTTAAAGTTCCCATATAACATATAGACCTAACATGTAGCGAGAAAAATATGATTTAAATAATATCTGACATAAATTAGAGTCTCCTTAAATTTCATTATAACATGTAAATGCAATATATGGTGAGTGAAAAGTAATTCGAATAATATGATGTATGAGAAAAAATTATTGAGTTAATTTCATATCAGTTTCAGAAATAACTAATAACTTATATATAAAATAATGAGAAAATTTTATTTTTTAAACTAGCTTTTAGATTATAAGAGGGTTGTGATACTTAATACATGATTTTTTTGAGGCCCATGACGCCCAACATTTCAATTATACATTTCTAACAACCCACTACACATTAGTTTTAAATATTGTGCACCATCAATTTAGTCACACGAAGTCACCTAGCACATTCTTCAAATTAAAAATTAAGGTGGCTTATATTATTTCATATATATCATGGATGAGTAACCACCATGGGTCCCTTTAAGATGCTTCTAAACCTAATCAGTTAAGGTACAAGTAAACCTTACTTGGATGGAAGGCGCTCCTAACCCATCAAATCCCATAATGGCATCACTCAATTGAGTGGCAGAGAGAAAAAGAGGAAGAAAATGAGGTAAGCAAGTTGACCGGTGGAATGCTTTATCATAACCATAAAGATTTGCTGGGTACGATGGGATTACTCCGGATTAAATTCATGTTTATATATGTTCTGATGGGTCGACTACTTTTCGTTGATGTTCTTACTAAATAATGATACTACAAAAGAATGTTTCAGAACTAAGAAAACGAGGGGTCTGTACACAGGAAAAAGAAAAAAGCTCCAAATTTTATAGTCTCTAAATCAATCAAAGCTGAGTGCTCATCTTTTTATCCACACTTTCTTTTACCAATTTCCAAAGCGGTGGATATGCCAAGTTGAGGAGGTGATGAAAGGAAAAAGAAGTTTTATTAATAAAAAAAACTATTAAAAAAATTTTATTAAAAAAAAAGTTTAGAGCTGTTCTTGAACTCTTTGATTAATCATGCCCAAAATCTACAAAAAACAACCTTGTGAAAATGAAGATGGGCTCAAAAACTGGGCTCGGGTACATTTGAAATGGGCCTTGAGCTATTCCAAAATCTCCCCCGTAGGAGCCCAACAACCCACTTCCCATAGATATAGATATATGCCCATTCATCCTTCTCATGGATGCTGGACTAACTTAACAACAAATTGAACAGTAAATGTTGTAAACTAAGTTGAATAATGTTAATCCTTGTATCTTAATTATATAGATGCATGATCAATATTTGGCTTCTCAACAATATTGTTATGCAAAAGAAGAATCATAAGAACACCTAGTATGATGAGCACACTCTCCATGCATGCATGGCTTCTAAACATATTTGCATTTTCGATATACAATGAGATCCCAGGCATATATATATATATATATCCATTCCTATGGTCCAACGTAGGGATGTTAATTGAGCGAGCCAGTTCGTGAGTATTTAGCGTTCGGCTCGACTTGACTCGACTCGAAACTCGACATTTAAATACTTGACCTCGAACTACACTCAAATTCGCATTTTACGAGCCAAACTCGAGCAAAGTCGTATTCGACTCGACTCAACTCGTTTATAACTCAAACTCGACTCGTAGCTTGACTCGAACTCGATTCGATAAAATAATATAATAATATAGTTTTTATATTTATTTATTTATTTATTTATAAACACAATAAAATAACAAAGAAGTGAAATAGTTGAAATGGTGAGTATTCAAGTTGATGACCTTAAAGTTATGGGTTCAATCCACATTGAGTGCATTTTTAGATTAAACAGTTTAAGTGTATTCGAGCATAAATCAAGCTCAAACACATAAAAAATATTTGAGTCGAACTCGAATATGTATGTTCAAAACTCGTTCGATTTTGAGTCGAGTTCGAACGAGTTTCGAACTATTCGAGCCGAATTTGAACACAAGTTGAGATCAGCTTGCTTGCTCGATTAGCACCCCTAATCCAATGCGTGTCTGCTACTTTCATGTTGCTTGCCACTTTTTTTAACCTCGCTTCCCAAATCATTTTTTCGAGAATGCATGGAGTTCATTTATACAGCGGACTTAATAATTTGAAGAATTTTTTAAATCAAAATATAATGCTGATCTTTTTTCAAAAAAAAAAATTTAGTCAATCATGCTAAGACAAAAATGGATGATTTACGTTGTTATCCTAAGTAAATAATTTTAAGGTAAAGAATATTCTACTTTTATTTAGGTCATGAAGTGATTAAAGGAATAAGTAAAAAGTGAGGCTTAATTTACCTTTATTAATAAAAGAAGAATTTAATACTGATCTGATGATTAATAATAAGAGATTTAATTAATTAAAATATAATAAAAATATAATAATAATAAATTAAATTATTATAATTTATATTTTCATGTAATTAAAATCTATATCTAATATATTAAATTATTATAGTCTATTTTATTATTTAATATTTTTTTTATAAAATTAAAATTTATGTTTAAAATAAATTACTCGACATCTTTCCTAGTATTTTAAAAAAATGAGGACTAGAGTTGGGCAAGAAATAAGATACGGCTATCTAAAATTCATATCAACTTGGGGCCCACACGCAAGTAGAGAGAGAAGTGGCCATGCTACATTGTACCACTCGACATAACGATACGATTGTCGTCCTAAAACACTCAAAAAATCATGTCGCTTCCTTGTCTTCGCTTCATTTTTAGTTCAATTCATCCACGGCCAGACATCTACACGCTAACGGATCATACGCTTTATTTCTGACATCTTGATCACGCATTTTGTAGTCATTTCCATGCCATCCAAAAATAACATTTACAAATTGAGTGCAAGCTGTTACATCTTAATAACTTGTTCAGCAGCCGACTGCTGCTTGTCTCCTTATCCCTATCCTCCCCAGCTGTCACGGGCCGCTCTATGTGGGACAAAATTTTTCGCCCCAACAGCAAACCGCGCGGCGTGTTTCGCTCCCGAAACACCAGCCTCCCTTCAAAGTACGCAACAGAAACCCCACTACACGTGTAGCGGGACGATCTCCTGCAAGAGACCCGAAGCCACACCCCTGCGCTCCTGCAAAACACGATGCACGCCGAACACAAATACCGGCACCCAAATTGCCCAGTGCACGATATCGTTCGGTACCGATAGACAATTCTCGAAACTTCCACAATAGCAAACCAAGCAAGTAGTATGTGGCGACCCTGATCGACCACCCAATGCCGACCCTGACACCAATCCCCTGATCGGTATCGCAGCAAGTTCCCGGAATCAAAGAACGCTGCTAGTACCCAACATCAGACGCCAACACCACAATTACGGAACCCCTGTTCCAACCTTGAATTAAACACAAAACAAGGATACAGCAATCACCCCTATGATCGCTTACACCATGGACATGCGAACCCCACGGTGTTCAACTCTTCCCCTGAAGAGTAGCGAGAACTAAGCACCCACGCTCACAATTGTCCTCACGAAATCACAACCCCGAGCAGCCACCCACGACCTACTCGTTTACATGCAAAACCCTCAACCAAGTAATGCAAACTAGGTTATGAGAAGAACTACGTCGTACCTCCAAACACAGCACCACGACCAGCAACCCTATGCCGATGAACTCGTGAAGAATCGATTCCCGGAATCGATCTGCAGCACTCCACGAATTTGCTTGTTGAGGTTTCCGTCTTCTCCACAAAACAGATCACGACGCTCCACCAAGACCCTTCTCAGCAGTTCTTCTTTTTTCTCGCTAAGTCTCACGTTGTTCAATCCAGCAAATATAAGCGTAATCTTTGTAGAATCTTTTCCCAACAGATTATCTCCAAAGATCTTCCACGAACCTGGACTTCCTTGACGTCTCAATTCAATCCAACCCTCGCCATGCTTATCTCTGAATTCAGTTGCAATCTTCTCCAAGATACGATCAAGATATACCCCATCTCTATCGTCAAACAAAAGTCCAGCACACGTCCAACCCCCTGGCTCGACCCAAGTCCTCGGCTCGACCATCCAGCAACCCCGTGCACGTCCCAGACGCACCACCGATAACCCCTGCTACCGATAAGCCATCAGTACCGATCAACTCCATCCATCGATCATGTTGGTGCAGCCAGACCCTCGCTACCGATCACGTGCTCGCCACTGCTCGTGCATGCTCGTTCACCATGGTCTCGGTCACGCAGCGTGGTACCGCACCTCGCTACCGCTACCCGCTCGCTACTTGAGTCGCACCGCACGCTGCACCGATCTCTCGGCAACGCTCGCTAGCGCTCGGTCGTGGCTCGATCAAAATCCCGCTAGCGCCCCACGCTCGCGCACGCTGCGCCGCTGTCTCGGCAGCGCTCGCCCACGCTCGCGTCAATGCTCGAGCACGCTGCACCGAAGTCTCGGCAGCGCTCGATCACGCTCGCTACTCGCTCGCGCGCGCCAGCGATCGCACACCAGCATCGAACCAGCGCACACCGGCACTCCGCGATCCGCACGCAGCGATCAACCTCGAGTCCTCGCGCTCGGTTCTCGGCACCAATGCTCGATCATGATCGACGCCCAAGTGCTCGGTCACCAGCACCTGTCTCGATCATCTTGAGGTTTATCTGGTCTCCGACTGACTCATGCTCGGCACTTCGTTACCTGCAACTGCAACATCGTGTTAGCCTCAACCAGTTGTTTCACCACTCGAATAGCCCCGTGCTACTCGTGTCGGACCCGGCATGCATGGGAACAACTGCCCAATCCCGCGCACCCGGCACGCCCTCGGACTAAGGCTGTAACAGCTCACCCCCACCAATGAGATCCGATGTCCTCATCGGAGGGTTAAGTCCTCCCTGGTACTTCTTGATTCTCCTCTCGAACTGCCACAAGTCCCTTGCTCGTTCCCAGCTAGCTTCACTCCTCGGTTCGCCCTTCCATTTTATCAGATACTCAATCCCGGTGTTTGGTGCACCTTGCCTATGCGCCAAAATCTTCCCCACCTGCTTCGTATATTGCCGCCGGACAGTAGGTGGAGCTCTCCTTGGACGAGCTCTCCTCGGATCGACCACATCCTCATGGAATGGCTTGAGAAAGCTGACATGAAATACTGGGTGAAGTTGGTACCTCTCCGGAAGCTTCAACTTGTAGGCCACGCTCCCGATCACCTTCTCCACCTCAAAAGGACCGTCATACCGCTGCACTAATCCCCTGTGCACCTCGGTACGTCTGATCTTCTTCCAGATCTGTGGTGTGAGTCTCAGCATCACTTTGTCCCCTACGCTGAACGATACCGGCCTTCTCCTCAAGTCGGCATATCTCTTCATTCTGCGTGTTGCTTTGGCTAGTGAATCCACCGCATCCTCATACAGCTCCTGCCTGTCTCGGGCAAACCTGTATGCTGCTGGACACTTCGCTCCGCGCCCTTGCAAAGCTACCTCCAGTGGTGTAAGAGGCTGGTAGCCTGTAGCAACCTCGAAAGGACTCAGTCCCGTTGCTGAGGAACGATGCAGATTATAACAAAACTGCGCCGCATCAAGAAGATCCAACCAATTCCCTTGGCTGGCTGTGACGAAATGCCTCAAATACTCCTCGAGTAGAGCATTCGTCCTCTCAGTCTGCCCATCAGACTGAGGATGATTAGCTGTAGAGAAGTTCAGCTTACTCCCTAGTAAACCAAACAAGCACGTCCAGAATCTCCCTGTGAACCTGGCGTCTCGATCACTCACTATGTCTGCCGGTACTCCAAAGTACTTGACCACGTTCCTAAAGAACAGTTCAGCAGTCTTCTCGGCTGAGCATTTCTGTGGAGCTGCTGTAACTACGGCATACTTTGAGAATCGATCTACAACCACCATCACCGACGACATTCTCCTCACCTTGGGGAATCCGGACACAAAGTCCATCGAAACCGAACTCCACGGCCTCGTTGGTGTAGGTAGAGGCTGCAGCAAGCCTGCCTCTAGTCGTCTCTCCACCTTGTCTTGCTGGCAAACTAAGCAAGACCTGACGAAAGCTTCGATATCGGCCTTCATTCCCGGCCAATAATACGCCCTGGTCATTAGAGCGTACATCCTGTCTCTCCCAGGATGTCCTGCCCACTGGGTGTCGTGGGACTCCTCCATTAGCTTTCGCCGTAGTCTACCCGTAGGGATATAAAGCCGACCCCCACTGGCGTAAACCACTCCATCTTCAGTCCAATATTTTCGAATCAGCCCCTCACTGATCCTGTCGACCAGCTTCTTGTACTCTGGGTCGTCTCTTGCTAACTCCCGGACTTGCCCCAATATCTCAGTCTGAATTTCTGATATAGCTGCCACCACCTCCATGTTCTTTCGACTCAGGGCATCTGCCACCTGATTCGTCTTTCCCGGCTGGTGCAACCACTCGAAGTCGTACTCCGCCAGAAACTCTTGCCATCTCGCTTGTCTCGGGGATAGTTTCTTCTGGGTCTTGAAGAAAGTGTTAGCTACGTTATCCGTGATCACCACGAACTTAGATCCCAGCAAATACACTCGCCACACTCGAAGGCAATGTACCACTGCGAGCATCTCCTTCTCATGCGCTGAGTACCTCGTCTCAGCGTCCTTCAGCTTCCAACTCTCAAAAGCGATCGGATGCCCATCCTGCTGTAGTACTCCTCCGACTGCCTTGTCTGAAGCGTCTGTCACCACCTCAAACGGTCGACTGAAGTCCGGCAACTTCAGTATCGACTCAGAAGATATAGCTGCTTTCAACTCATCAAAAGCTGCTTGGCATGAACCCGTCCACGCCCATGACTGTCCCTTCCTCAGCAGATCAGTCAACGGTGACACTACATGGCTGTACCCATGTATGAACTTCCGGTAGTAGTTGGCCAAACCTAGGAAGCTTCTCACCTCTGTCACCTTCGTCGGTTCCGGCCACTCGGCAATGGCTCGGACCTTAGATTCCTCCATGCGCACCGACCCCTGACCAACTTTATGGCCGAGAAAACTGATTTCCTCCAGGCCGAACTCACACTTCTCTTTCTTCACAAAGAGTTGATGTTCCCTTAGGCGATCCAGAACCTGCTTCAGGTGTCCACGGTGCTCCTCCATGGACTCACTATAAACAACTATGTCGTCCAGATACACAACCACAAACTTATCGAGATAATCATGAAACACATCATTCATCAGGTTGCAGAAAGTAGCTGGCGCATTTGTCAACCCAAATGGCATCACAAGGAATTCAAAAGACCCATACCTTGTGACCATAGTTGTTTTTGACACATCCTCCGGCGCAATCCGGACTTGCCAGTATCCTGACCTCAGGTCCAGCTTAGTGAAGACCCGCGCTCCACTCAGCCTGTCAAACAGATCAGCAATCAAAGGAACTGGGTACTTGTTCTTGATGGTCACCTTATTCAGTCCCCGGTAGTCGACGCATAGTCTCATCGACCCGTCGTGCTTCTCCTGGAATAGAACTGGCGCCCCATACGGTGCAGTTGATGGCTGAATTTTCCCCGAATCCAGCAGCTCCCCTAGCTGGATTTTGAGTTCTGTGAGTTCTTTAGGCGACATCCTATATGGCGCCTTCGCTGGTGCTCTTGCCCCTGGCTCCAGCTCGATCCGGTGTTCGATCGTCCTCTTGGGAGGTAACCCGTCTGGCAATTCAGTTGGCATCACATCGGAATAGCCTTCCAACAGTTCCAACAGTTCGTCCGGCACCACCACCACGTGATCCGGCTGGACCTCTCTCATCACAGCAAGATAAGTCGACGCTCCCCGCTTGCACCCCCGAGCCACTTGCATTGCCGACAAGTGCTCGCCAGTAAAAGTGCGGCTCTCGACCCCAGAAGGCCTCCCACTGCCACGAACAAAGCTTGCACCCGCCGTGCTCATGATCAGTATACCTCCCAGGTGTGGAAAAACTCCCACGCCAGCAGTACTCATAAACGCATTGCCGAGGATCAAACCAAAGTCATCCATCTCGATGACCATGAGATCCACTCGGCCCTCGAATTCTCCCAGGTTGAGTCTGACACTTCTAGCAATGCCATCTACCTGCTTCGCCTGTGAGTTCACTGCCTTGATCTTACTTGTGTTGGTCCCGGTTTTCAGCCCCAGCTCCGTAGCCATCCCCTTGGAGACAAAACTATGGGTTGCCCCAGTGTCTATCAAGGCTGAAACCTTCCTCCCATTCACTACACATGGAACAAACATCAAATCAGCTCCCCCTGAAGCTGCCCTTCCAGCTCTCAACGCCCCGAGTATCTGAAGGGTAGATGCTCGAGCAGAAGGACCCGCATCCTCCTGGTCATGGTCTGCTTCCGCCACCAAGGCACTGAGCTTGCCCTTGGTCGGACACTCTCGAGCCAGATGCGGACCATTGCACAGAAAGCACCCAGACTTCTTCGGATCAGCTACCTTCCTGTCCTGGTTCCCTGCACTGAAGTTCTGAAACTTCTTCTTCGGTCTTCTGGATGGCTTCCTCGCGCCACCCCGCTGATTGCCCTGACCACCCTGGAGTTTCTTAGTCGGACCCACGTCTGTGTTGCTTGGCCCTGGCCTAATATCCACCAGTGCGTCGGCTGCCACCAAAGCTGCAGGTAAGTCCTGTACCTTCTGCCTCTTTAGTTCCATCTGCGCCCAAGTCTGCAAACCATTGATAAAGTTGAATAACTTATCATCCTCCGACATATTTTTGATGTCGAGGAGACAAGAGCTGAAGTCTTTGACGTAATCCCTAACTGTTCCTGTCTGCCTCAATCGTTGCAATCGAGACCTCGCCAACCAGGTAGTGTTGGTTGGAGAGAATTGCTCCCGAAGCTCCTTTTTCAGGAACTCCCAAGTCTCAATCCGGTGTCGACCAGCTGCTTCATCCTCTTCGGCGCGACATCTATACCATAATTTGGCATCACCGGTCATAAACATACTGGCCATCGAAACCTGTCTATCTTCGGGAACTTTCGCAGCAGTGAAGTATTCCTGCATGTCCCAGATGAAGTTTTCCAGGTCCTTGGCCGACCTGGTCCCCTCGAACTTCTTTGGCTCGGGCACCTTGAGCCTTCCTGGAACGGCTTCTTCTGCTACACGATCAGCAATACCCTGCTGAGGCCGCGCTACCCACACCTGTTTGAGCAAAGCCACATCTGCGTGCATTTCCTCAACCGCAGCCCGGAGATCTCCCATCTCCGCCGTCTCACCTCGCACCTGGCTGGACTCGGCCCAAGTGGTAAACCGAGTGTTCAAGTCCCACAACCCTTCTGCCAGAGACTGCAATTTGTCGAAGGCGGTATGTCCGTCTCCATCACTGGTAGGCCCTCCTACCAGCACTTCCAGCCGTGCGACCCTCTCTCTGAGAGCATCAGTGGATCGAGTATCCATCTCACCGGTAAATGTGGAGAACCCTCCCCCGAAGGTTATAGTGCAACTTCTTCACAGGATGCTTCGTCAACCAAGTTTTCACCGAAACTCAGCTCTGATACCTCTGTCACGGGCCGCTCTATGTGGGACAAAATTTTTCGCCCCAACAGCAAACCGCGCGGCGTGTTTCGCTCCCGAAACACCAGCCTCCCTTCAAAGTACGCAACAGAAACCCCACTACACGTGTAGCGGGACGATCTCCTGCAAGAGACCCGAAGCCACACCCCTGCGCTCCTGCAAAACACGATGCACGCCGAACACAAATACCGGCACCCAAATTGCCCAGTGCACGATATCGTTCGGTACCGATAGACAATTCTCGAAACGTCCACAATAGCAAACCAAGCAAGTAGTATGTGGCGACCCTGATCGACCACCCAATGCCGACCCTGACACCAATCCCCTGATCGGTATCGCAGCAAGTTCCCGGAATCAAAGAACGCTGCTAGTACCCAACATCAGACGCCAACACCACAATTACGGAACCCCTGTTCCAACCTTGAATTAAACACAAAACAAGGATACAGCAATCACCCCTATGATCGCTTACACCATGGACATGCGAACCCCACGGTGTTCAACTCTTCCCCTGAAGAGTAGCGAGAACTAAGCACCCACGCTCACAATTGTCCTCACGAAATCACAACCCCGAGCAGCCACCCACGACCTACTCGTTTACATGCAAAACCCTCAACCAAGTAATGCAAACTAGGTTATGAGAAGAACTACGTCGTACCTCCAAACACAGCACCACGACCAGCAACCCTATGCCGATGAACTCGTGAAGAATCGATTCCCGGAATCGATCTGCAGCACTCCACGAATTTGCTTGTTGAGGTTTCCGTCTTCTCCACAAAACAGATCACGACGCTCCACCAAGACCCTTCTCAGCAGTTCTTCTTTTTCTCGCTAAGTCTCACGTTGTTCAATCCAGCAAATATAAGCGTAATCTTTGTAGAATCTTTTCCCAACAGATTATCTCCAAAGATCTTCCACGAACCTGGACTTCCTTGACGTCTCAATTCAATCCAACCCTCGCCATGCTTATCTCTGAATTCAGTTGCAATCTTCTCCAAGATACGATCAAGATATACCCCATCTCTATCGTCAAACAAAAGTCCAGCACACGTCCAACCCCCTGGCTCGACCCAAGTCCTCGGCTCGACCATCCAGCAACCCCGTGCACGTCCCAGACGCACCACCGATAACCCCTGCTACCGATAAGCCATCAGTACCGATCAACTCCATCCATCGATCATGTTGGTGCAGCCAGACCCTCGCTACCGATCACGTGCTCGCCACTGCTCGTGCATGCTCGTTCACCATGTCTCGGTCACGTAGCGTGGTACCGCACCTCGCTACCGCTACCCGCTCGCTACTTGAGTCGCACCGCACGCTGCACCGATCTCTCGGCAACGCTCGCTAGCGCCTCGGTCGTGGCTCGATCAAAATCCCGCTAGCGCCCCACGCTCGCGCACGCTGCGCCGCTGTCTCGGCAGCGCTCGCCCACGCTCGCGTCAATGCTCGAGCACGCTGCACCGAAGTCTCGGCAGCGCTCGATCACGCTCGCTCCTCGCTCGCGCGCGCTAGCGATCGCACACCAGCATCGAACCAGCGCACACCGGCACTCCGTGATCCGCACGCAGCGATCAACCTCGAGTCCTCGCGCTCGGTTCTCGGCACCAATGCTCGATCATGATCGACGCCCAAGTGCTCGGTCACCAGCACCTGTCTCGATCATCTTGAGGTTTATCTGGTCTCCGACTGACTCATGCTCGGCACTTCGTTACCTGCAACTGCAACATCGTGTTAGCCTCAACCAGTTGTTTCACCACTCGAATAGCCCCGTGCTACTCGTGTCGGACCCGGCATGCATGGGAACAACTGCCCAATCCCGCGCACCCGGCACGCCCTCGGACTAAGGCTGTAACACCAGCCATCCACAAAATCAGCTACACTCATTACTGTCGAAAAACACATTAAGCCCAAATCCAATTTTAGGTTATGTGAATTAGAACTAATTAGATTACATCCACGAATGATCATGTTAGTAAAAGATGAGGTCCAAATTCATATCCAAATTGTCAACTGTGTACGCACGCAACTTCACGTCGAACAATGCATTGATATAAACAAGAACAATATCTAACTGCCACCATTCCATTCCCATGACCAAAAGTTCGAGTTACATAGTTGCATCCACGCTCAGAATTGCAAACTCAGAAGTCAGAACCACCCGCCGCAAGAACATCAGATGATCATGCATGGTACAACAACAAGCAAAAGATTGAGTAGGGTTGAGAAGATGGTGATGTATACTACAAGTTTTTATTTTGAGAAAGAATTATAAACACTTGCCAATTTCACATCTTTGTTTTTGTTCTTTTCCCGCCATCAAAAATCTCCCAGAACTGCTATGAGGAACCACCTCCGCCCTTGACGACCTGCTCCAGAAACGATGCCAAGATTGACATGTTCGGTCGGTCATGGCGTTCTTCTCTCAAAGCGAGCTCTGCAATCTCCCCAATCTCAGCAACGGCTCCACATTCCTTGGAAGCTCAACACTCGAGTCGATCACGGCCGCTGCTTTCCCTTGCTTGATCATGGGCACCGCCCACTCCACAATGCTAGCAGGATCGCAGTCCTTGTCATAAGCTTTCCGCCCACTCAATACCTCAAGAAGAACCACCCCGAAGCTATACACGTCGCTCTTCTCCGACAACGTCTGCGTCTTCGCGTACTCCGGGTCGGTATAGACGGAGTTGCAGGCGCCGTTGCCTCGGTCGCCGGAGCTCAGCAATCCGAAGTCGGCAACCCGAGCTTCCCATTCTGCGTCGAGGAGGATGTTGGAGGTCTTGACGTCGCCGTGAACGATCGGCGGGACCGCTTCCTTGTGGAGATATTCGAGGCCGCGAGAGGATTGCAAGCAGATTTTCAACCTAGAGCTCCAGGTGAGCGGGGACAGGCCGCCGTGGAGATGGTCATAAAGGGTGCCGTGGGGCATGAACTCGTAGACGAGCAGCCGCTCCCCATCTCGGCGCAGTAGCCGAGAAGGTTAACGAGGTTGCCGTGGCGGACCTTGCACAGCGACTCGAGCTCCGCCTCGAAGTCCCGGCTGTTCGTTCTGATCCTGGTGGCGGCGCTGGCCCGCTTCACCGCCACCGGCCGGCCGCCGGCGAGGACGGCCTTGTACACGAAGCCGTAGTTCCCCCGGCCCAGCTCGTTGAACTCCTTGAAGCCGTGGGTGGCGTCCTTGAGCTCCGACAGCCGAAACGCCTGCGTCGCCGTGTTGGCCGATGCGGCGGCGGTAATATTGGTTTCTATAAGCTCATTCCTTTCCTTCTCCGACTCCGGCGGTTTTCGATTACAATCGCCGCCTTTTCTCGACAATCCCAATCCAAGGCGGGGAAGAGCGCACAAAGCGATCCCAATCACAACTGCACAAGCTAATACCGATCCTCCGATGGCAATTCCCATCTTCTTCAACCAGTGTTGCTTCTTGTCGCTGTCTTTGAGGGATGGGATTTCGCAGATGTGGGAGCAGGAGCTGTTCTGGCAAAGGGAGCAGGCGGTGCACACTCGGTTGGAGTCCGCCCCGCATTTGCTGGAAGGGAAAAAGCCTTTTGAGCAATTGTAACCGCAAGGGGAGCAAATCTGGAGGCCGCGGTTGATGCAGAGGTCGGAGAGGTCGGGCACGTTCAAGACGGATGCGTTGAAGGAGAACTCGCCCTCCCCGCACCTCCCCGCCGTGCAAACCCCGGGGCTCGCCAGCTGCAGCGGCGGGGTGTAGTTCGACGCCGGCGACGAATCTTCCCCCCAGCAGTCGAGCAGCAGGTCCGACTCCCTCACCCCACAGGTCATGGAGTCGGAGGCCGAAATGAATAGGAAGCCGGAATTCGACGGCTGGGCGGAGGAATTGAACCTCCCCCAACACTCCACCCCGTGGTCGCTCTCTCTAATCCCGCAGAAATGCTCGGTGCCTGCTGTGAGCGCCACGAATCGTACACCGGCCGGGGCGGCGGTGGAGGCGGCTATCCCGCCCCAGCATTTCACCTCGCCGGAACTCTCAGAGATGCCGCACACGGAGTCCCGGCTGGAAGCGAGCGAGCGGTATTCCTTCTCCGTCGAATCCGGAAATCCCAACCCCGCCGATTTCGGCCCCCAACAGGTAAACCCGCCCGAGGGAATTTCCCCGCAGGTGAATCCGTCACCTGCAACCATCTTCTCAATATTTTCTTTTGTTAGTGGCGATGATGTTGAGGTGAGATTGGCAATAGAGGTGACGAACCAGCAATCGATTGCGCGGAATTGGGAGGAGGTGTCGGAGAAGTAGGAGCCTCTGGCGGCACAGACATGGGCGGTGCCGGCGGCAATGTGGGCGTAGGGGACGGAGCGGAGGCGGGGCGGGACGAGGGCGTCGGCGGAGGTGTTGGCCCGCCAGCAGAGGGCGGCGGAGGTGGCGGCGTGGAGGCCGCACATGAACCCCTCGCCGCCAGTGAGGGTGGCGGATGGGGGAGGACGGCGAAGGCCGCCGCCGCCGCCGCGGCCGACGGCGACGACGAGCCGCCCCTGGCCCAGCAGGCCAGCTCTTGCTTCCCGTTCGCCTGGATCGCGCAGAAGAAGCCGTCACCTCCCCACGCGGCCGACATCGGCCCCGCCGCGCCGTACGCCTCGACCCGCATCGCCGTCGCCATCACGGCGAGGAGCACGCCGACAAGTCTCATCGCTCCGGCATCCGGCGGCGGTGGCGGAGTTCGGAGAAATGGGAGGGAAGGGGGAGTGTCGATGTTTGACCGCAGCTGCTAAGCCTCAACTTGGGTATCTGGTCAATGGGAAGGCGACGCGTGGAGATCTGGGTTCGGCGGCGCCAAACCAGGCCAATTAGGGATGGGCTGGTTTAAATGGGCAGCCGGATCATCGCCGTTTGTGGGGCTCACGTATCTTCTGGTCACATGCCGGTCTCCTCCGCGGGGCCCGCTTCAGATTGTGTCCTCGTACCCGCTTTGGATAGCCTGGGACATGATCTCGTGGAACCTTAACCTCTTAACCCGGATTTAGTTATAATTTAATTACTCAAAATATGTTACATATAAAATTTAATTTGTTTAATAAGGATATAGGCTATATAATAACATTTAAAATATTTTGGATACAGGCTGTAATTGGCTTTGACTTTAAAGATTGATCTTACAAGAAGGAGAATATAGACTAATATATATATATATATATATATATATATATATATAATTTTGTTGCATTTTGATAATTAAATATCTTAGTTTTAATTAGAGATTAGTATTTGTTGCTCTTTTTTTTATTAATATAAGAGTAAGTAGGATTTTAATGGATGGTCTCAATCCCAATATACTCATTTAGATTAGTAAAAAATGTGGTACGAAAATATATATTGGGAATTTAGAGAGGCTTATATTTTTGTGTCTTTAAAAATCGGGAAAAATAACATCAGCTAGTTAGCTTGCATTAATCTTATTTTAACTCAAATTAATATTTATTAACCTAGATAAGATTTGAAGGATATATAAACCGGGTTGCATGATAAACTTGCGTGATCAATGGGGCATCGGTCAATCGATCGACTATTACAAGCTGAGCAAATGATGTTTGATGGTAGACAAGTTTTCTTTTTATGTTTTATAATGGAATAATGGAATGCTAATCAAGAGACGATGGCACTTACCACTTTTAGCTTTAGTGGGTATTGCTTGTGAAAGGGCCGCACCTTAATCTCCATTAGTAAGTAATGTTTGATTCGTTTAAGGTTACTTCTTTTGCTAAATCAACCTGGAAAAAGGAAGTGCTTCGTAAAAAAATGAGGAAGTCCCGCGGGGCCATTAACGAAGTAAGATTTATTGCCCAGTAGTTGATTGACTGCAAAAGGGCGATAAAAATTGTGGGTCGGTGGATGACCCAATGAGTGATCTAATTATATAGACCAACTCTGGTTAAGATAAATAAATATACAAAGAAAAGTTTAATAATTAGTAGAAGAAAAAAATAATAAATGGTAGTTGGAGCAAGGCTGTCTACTTATATGACAGACAAGGATGATATATGCAGTTTATATGTGGGCTGTGAAGCTGTTGTGCAAAAACTATAGAATGGATGGCATAAAAGAGCTAGCATAGATCAGATCAATTCATGAGTACTCCTCCTATTGAAAAGATGAATGGAGATCTAGTATAGTTTATAGAAAGATGAAAATGACGGGGAGAATAAGAAAAGTTGTATGGACACAGAAAAGGGTATTATTAGCCGACTTTTACAAGCAGTGTGAAGAAGAGGATAATAGAAGATAGAAAAGCTGGGATATAAACAGGCTGTAAGGGGGAGATAGAAGGTGACTGCTCCTTGCTCGTGGCTGTGAAGCAGATGAGTGTCTTCTTCTGTAGTCTTGGTTGCTCGAGGGATTAAAGAAAATTGGACTTTGGTTGGATGCAGTACCAGCCACCGTTCTTTAGTTAAAGATATCTATGTAATGATCTTTGGAGCACATGAGGTCGATGGTAGAGAAGGAAGTTGACAAGGGATTCGTTTATATAATGGAAATCAAAGTCATCTTAGCTGTTGTTTCTTTTTGTATATCTCATCTAAGACGTGGAGAGATAAGAGGTAGTGGTCAAGGTGACCTTGTTTGGTTGCTTGCACATTGTCTAGTGCTTTTGTCACTAACGCAGCTCTTACTAAAGGTGGAGGTGGTGTTGAACATGTTATAACCATGGCGGCCATGGTTGCTGGCTCGAGAGTTAGATAGGCACCTGGTAGAGAGCATTCAACAAATCTAGGGCATCTGGGCATGCATGTAATGGCAGATAACTGTCCAAGTCGTGTAGACTTGACATGAGGGTGGGGTTGTACAGCTAGCTAGCATCTGCTGCAGACTCTGAACCTAGCTTGACCGAGCAGATATAATATTGCACACGAGGAAGACAACTCCTTTCCGGCTCAAATGGGTTCGGTGGGGTTCTATTTATTAACCTGGTTGTCTTTTGTAGGGTTTGAATCTGATTGTACGAGAGCTGAAGTGGGTCATGGGTCATCTCATTTTAATCAAAGTTAAGTAGCAATCACACAGGCGAAAATCCTAATTGGCCAATTTAAATCAGCCAGGTTGTTTTAAAAAAGCGGTGAATAAGATAATTTTTAAAATAGTTATTTAATTGGTTGGTTCAGACCGATTTTAACCGGTTCACAATCAATTTAAAATCGTCTTTAATCGGTGAGAATCGATTTTTATAACTAGATAATGAAAATATCCTTAGAATGTTAATAAATAAAATCTATTAGATATGGGTAAAAGGAGAATCAAAATTTTATAAACTTAAAATCCTGGTTGTTTAGTCACTAGTTGCCATCACCGTCATTTGCCTCGCCCTTCCCTTTGGTAGTTGCTACTAGTTGCCCTCGCCCCTTCTTTGTGAAGTCACTGCCGTTTACCCTCGACCCTTTCTAGGGTAGTAGCCGCCGTTTGCCGATTAGCCCCCTCTGCCGCAGGAAATTAATCGGTAAAGTTTTAAAAAAAATAATCAATTATTTATTTTAAATTAAATTATTCTCAATAACTATTATGTGATGAACTGAAATAATAAAAGTCCTATGAGCATTTTGTGTTTGGGGTATTTTTTTATGCTTTTTATCTCATTTATAGTAGGATTTTGCAATCCCTATTGCTTTGGTGGAGAACAATAGTCGGTGTAATACAAATGACAATAATGAGAAGGCATGTTCCTGTCAATATGATTCTTCTTTATATATGCCGATAGTCACAATGAACTTATAGCTTCTTTTTTGTGCAGATTCTGCCAAATGGTACTATTTGGATTCATAGTTTAGTGAAGACAATCACCGATGTTGTTTCAAATAGCAGCAAGCCTATAGTTGTTGACCAAAAATTAATTAAAGGACTAAATCCTAATGCAAGAGGGAAATACTTTGTTCTATTGATTTTAGCCTTTCAGGGGAAATTGTAGGATTTACATGTGTCTTACTTTTCTTGTGCAAAATTTTAAAATTAATTTCATTGTAATGCTTGTAAATTTGTGTTTTTAATATTAATTTGCTCGTGTATATTTGATATGTTGTGTGTGACACTATGTACTAAATTTCCAAGTCAATTGAATGCTCAATCAAAACATTTAGTAACTTGTAATGGTTATGCATTATCGATTTTCAATTACATTTGTGTATCAATTATTATGCTTGCAACTTACTCAACATAACTCTGTGTCTACTTTCCAACTTTGTCTTTGCATGGACAACCAATATTTATCTTGTTTGAAGAAGTTTCTGAGCAATTCCTGTTGAAATTGTTGCCAGCCGAATGTTATTTGTAGTGATTGTTTGATGTCATTTTGAATGGACACTTGTTTTCAACCTTTCCATCTATACATAAGGTTTGTACTCTTGATTTTTCTTTTGCAGTAAAAGATAACATCTTGTGACCGTTTGAACAAATTTTAAGGAATTAAGATAACGTCTTGTGGCTGTTGTGAAATTATTAATATATATCAAATTGCTTATTGATTGAAAGTGTTTAATAATTAATAGTTTTGGTTGTTCATAGGGAAAATTGATATTGCTTGGGAATATGGCGCATTAATTGATGCATCCAAAAAGTAAGTAACTTGTAGCTTTTGTAATAAAATCATAAATGGAAGGGTATATCGCTTCAAACAATATATTGTTGGAATCAAAGGAAATGTTGATGCTTGTAAGAAAGTTCATAAAGCAGACTTACAAAAATGAAAGACTATTTCAAAGGTGTGGAAAAGGCCAAAAGAAGAAGAAAAGATTAGAGAAGAAATATGGCCATTTAGTTTGAATGAGTGAGACAAGGAAGAAATTGAAGTTTGAGAGCAAAATATAAAAAAGATGTTGGGTGCTCTAAGTTTAATAGGAAGAGGAAGACATCTTTTATTCAAAATGAGAAAAGAGTAAATCAAAGGAAATAAGAGTTTCCGTGGTAGTAAAAAAGAAAGCAAAAGAACAATTGCATAGAACCATTGCTCGAATCTTCTATCATTATGCAATTCCTTTCCATATTGTTGAGTCACCATACTTTCATAAAATAATTGATGTGTCAGGTAGATACGGTGATCAAGGGATTAAACCTCTAGGAAGAGGTTCTTTATCAGAGTAAACTTCTTACTAGTGAAGTGACTTTTATAAATGCCAGCTTAGAGGATATAAAAGTATCTTGGAAGATAACGGGTTATTTTGTTACGTATTTCTTTAGATCAGTTGATGCTTTAGACAAAAAAAGGATACCAATTATTTATTTAGTTTACTAGACAAAGTAGTAGAAGAAGTTGGAGAATTAAACCTTGTGCAGATATTCTATGTTACATGAATTCTCTTTTTAGCCTAATTATTTATTTTTGCATTGGTTGCATATGTCAAATTCATTGTTCTATTTTGAATTTTAGTTGCTGCGAGAATGCTAGAACAGAAGAGACCATGTCTATTTTGGACTCCGTATGCTACCCATTTTATAACTTGATGTTTAAAGAATTTAGAAAAATTAAGAAAGTTGAAATATGCATTGTGAATGTATAAAAAGTTACAAAAATAATATGCAACTACTCATGGTTGTTGGCTATTATGAGAGATAATTTCACAAATGGGTACGAATTGGTGAGACTTGGGGCTACTCAATTTGGTATTCACTTTTTGACACTTGCTAGTTTCCTATAATATAAGTAGGCATTACAAAAGATGTTTGTGTCTCAAGCGTATTCATTATCCAAGTATGCAAAAAAGAGGATAGAACAGAAGCTAGAAAGGTTATCTTAAGTGCAAATTTTTGGAAAAAATGGAATTTGTGTATTAAATAACTGAGCGACTTGTTAGATTTTTGAAATTGGTGAATAGTGATAAAAAACCTTCAATTTCATTTGTTTATGGTGTAATGCAAAAGGTGAAGAAATAAAAGTAGTACATGGCATGAAAGAAGAATGATATAACTTATTTATTGATATCATTATTAAGAGATGGGTAAATCAATTTTGTCATCTTCTTCATACTGTAGCATATATGTTTAATCCTCAAACTCGTTATCACCCTGAGCTACTATTGCATGTTCTCATTTGACTTATATATCTTTATGATTTTTAATAATTTTATATTTTTTGTGTTTGACTTTACGTAATTTTGTAGCCAATTGAGGTTTATCATGCATTCAGTGATGTCATTTATCGTATAGAACTCGATGAGGTAGCTCGATCCATAGCATCTTGTATGTCAAGATACTATTTTTTTTATAAAGAAATATTTATGTATAATTAAATATGATTATTAATTTTATTTTAATATTTTTTAGTGGTCTGATTTTGTTTCGGTAAAAGGAGCTTTTGCACATTCTCTTGCAATTACCAATAGGAGAGTCCTTCATCCATGTAAAATTCATCTTTATTTATATTTTATTTTCATAGCAAGCTTATAAGCAAATAATCTTTTCAAATGTAGCATCATGGTGGGAGCAACATAGTATAAGATGCCCTGAATTACAAAAGATAGCTATTAGAATACTTAGTCAAACTTCATCATCATCGGGTTATAAACGTAATTAGAGTACTTTTGACTAAGTATATACCAAAAAGAAATAGACTTGGAAATAAAAGAGTAAATGATCTTGTATATGCTCATTACAACATGTAGGTAAAAGTAAAAAAGTTGAAATGGAAGCATAAATATGATATACTTCGTGAACATTTGATGCTAGAAGACTCATTAGATGAGTGAGTCGGAGAATGAGATAACTAATTACCATTGGTAAGTTTAATTAAATTTTACATCACAATTAAGATTTTATATATAAATTTTTTTTATAATTGAAATATATAAGGTATGATTTTTTTTCTATGTAGGATGGTTTTTTGGTACCAATGTTAATAAGAGTAATGATAAAGACGAAGAGGTCTTTGTAGTAAATAAAAGTAGCAGTACATTGAATACTATAACAAATGAAAGAATAACTAATGCTAATATGTCAAACAATGCAATTGCGATTGCATCATATTCTACTACGTTTGATAGCTTTTCTTTGCCTCCTCTTCCTAGTGGACTTAATATTGATATTGGTATATTTATTGACTGACAACAAAGCTTGTCTATGCCTCCTTTACCTGAGGGACTTCATGTGGGTGAGAGTTCTATGCCTCCTTTTATGCAAGTGTCTCATGTCAATGCGGGTGAGTGCTCTACTCTTCCCATTGATGATAGTGATTTAAACCCCGAAGATGCTTCAGATGATGAATTAGATGATTTAGTATTAACTAAGTAAAATTGTGTTAAACCTTAATTTTATAGACTTGCATTGATGAATTGTCACTATCATTTAATAGAACACAAATGATAATATATAAAACCTTACACTTATGGAATAATGGTCTTGTAATGATAAACAATGATTATCTTTTGTATTTATATTAAACTTTAAACTTGTGTTTTTGTATTGAGAAAAAGATTAAAATTTCATTTTATGCATTTATATTACGGGTTGTTAAATTATTGCATTGCAATGATTTGAATAGATTTAAGAGAACCAATTATTGTCCAATTTTTTATGAATCGGTCTAATTTAGTGACTTGATCTTAAACCGATTTGGAGGCTAATTTCGATTTTTGTAACTATGGTAGCAACTAGTCAAGAACTCATGCGATATGCAGGATTGTATAAATTTTAAATAAAATTTTTATATGTTTTGAAATAAAAGATTTTTATATAATATTTAAGTTTAATTTATATTAAGATGCATGGAATTATTTATAATTTATTTTATATATTATAGTTATTATTGTTTAAAGAATTTTTAATTATAAATTCTCTTATGATTTAGAATTTATTTGACTGGTATGAAAAAAGATACTTAATCTATGAATTTTCTTATTTATTATTTACAAAGAGTAAGTGTAACAC